>JANFAE010000115.1:0-262305 GCA_024613145.1 Pisolithus marmoratus
TCCATGTGTCTGGCAGTACACTGCATGCACTGAAAATAGGGCAAACATGGAAAGGGTTTTTGAGTCACTGTATGCTCGATCGCATTCAAGGTTTGACGAAATGAATACCTACGCCAGGATTACGGGGCAGAGCATTGGGCGCCTTGTGCCTGCTCACTGCGTGATCACTTCTGAGCATATGGAAACTGATTCTAAATATTTACTTTCATATTACATTTGATCATTGGAAAGCTATTGTTTTCAATGATCTCAGAATCTATTGTGTAACATAAATTAGCGTGCCTGCAAAGTGATTTCCAAATTAAACTTCACCTATTGTTGCAATCTTTTAGGAAGATAATGCTGTCAATACCTTGTGACATTCACACCATATATAATTTTCAATTGTCTTTGGATAGATATCATAATGTTTTTCCCCAATATAGAACTGGCGATAAAAATTATAAGCCTTGTCGGAATAAAATTTTATAAGAGCGTGGTAATTTGAATCATAATAAAAAATATTGTTTTCACTTTCGAATACTCTTTAAAGTGTCTGAAAATATTGAAACCGCCACTGTGTAATAAATTGACCCTCGCTCCAAACAGGTACAAAGTTGCACAGTGCATGAAAAAGAGTTTGAATTCAAGCTAGCAGATGGTAGTAAGACATCAATACACATCTGTAGTATCTTAATTCACCCCAGGCCCTCCCTGATCCATCATGAAATCTGAGAAATCAAGACTGTATGTTGAGTCTGGGGTCAGAAAGTCACTCACAGTGTCACTGGCATGCTGGCTGTGGAGGCAAGTAGGTCTGGTGCAATGTCAGCCAACCCAATATGTTATATACTGAAGACATACCATGCAGTTTCAAGAAGGTCATGCTGAAGTCTCTCCAATGCATTGCCATTCGTTGTCTCATTGAACTTCTTCCAACCATCCAAATTCTTGAGATGGTGCTGGTAAACATCTGCATACTTTGCTCCTTGGAACTTGACACCCGAATGTTCACCAGTCACCCACTCGTCAATGGCACACTGGATCTGCTAAATGTCAACATGACCTGCAGTAAAAGCAAGCAAGAGCACTTACCACTGTCAGAACAAAGGCAAGTAATGGTAGGGGAAGTAGATCAAAGTATTTGCAATAATGAATGCTGTAGGGAATGGGTTTTCCCTACCAGGAGATTCATTTTTATAATGTGTTTCTCATATTCTAACTTGATTTTCTATTTCTTTTATGTTATTACTTTAGTGCGAGGTTTTATTGCTTAGTCAGCATTTTTTTTACCTACTGGGCATGTACTTACTTTTCTAACAATCAAGTTACAAGTTGTGAGTTTTGAGTTCGAGAAGGTTGAGAGTGGCCTTTCTCAGTGTTTAGACAGCCCCAGACAGCCTCAGATGTCATCAGACTGAATTTCCTCTCCAGGCTATAGAAGCCCCTTTGGAAGTCCTCTCCCCTTCAGATCATCTCACCACTCTCCTCCCAGTCTCAAATCTTCTTTTCCTACAATGCCCTCCACTCTACTGTCTGTGAACCACCACACACCACAATATAATGAGTTTAGCGATCAGCAGATGCTTGTACATTGTTCCAGGCTGGGTGTGGTTACTAGGGGACAATGGAATTGGAATAAAAATAAAAACATACTAAGTATGTGAAGGCCAATTTCTTCAATAGCTGTCCCACAAGCTTGTGGTTGGCCTGCTTGACTTGTTCCAGCTTGTTTGTAGTATATCCAAGGCAGTTGGCCAGTGACTTGAACCTGTATGCATTAGCGAGGTGCCTGCGAGCTATTTCTTTGAGTTGACCCTGTAGCTGGAAAATGCGATCCTTGATCTGTGAGAGACAAGTAATAGAATATCCAAACACTAAGTTGTGGCATGCACCAAGTCCCACTCATTATGCCCAATATCCACCTCAATCTGTGATTGTTGACAAGCATTCTTGACAGCCTGGATGACCATCAAGTCAATATCACCAGAAATCTTGAGGAAAGGATTGGACATGGCAACAATGCATTTGAAATGCACACATGCCAGGTCAACAACATGTTTGAGGTCCGAATCTAGGTTCCAAGTGGTTCATTCACAGCTTTTGCATGGCCATTTCTGTGGGGGCTCATCCTCATCTGAATGGTTGACATCATTGGGTATAGGGCTAGAGGTCTACATGCAGAGGATTAGTCAACATACTGAGTAGTGGTAACACTCACATTTTCACATAAACCAGGATGAATGGACTTGTGTGGATGGATGTCTTGGATGACTCTAACAGTCTACATACAGTGGATTAGTTAGCATAGGACTCAATGTCTGCAATGCCATCTGTGAAGAGCTGTCTGATGGAATTGGGAGTCAATCTGCTTGCCTCAGTTGTCCCACCCAGAGCTGTTGGTTCCTTGCATTTACTTCATTCCCTATTTCCAAGCACCTTAATGAGTTTTCCCATCTATACAGTTAAGGACTTACTGAACATCTGTGAGCACTCTGTTGGCTTGGATACCCTGTTACCTCAGCCATAGGTTTTGACCTGGTTGGTGAGGGAATCCATGTCTTCAAGTTCACCTTCACTGCCTTCATGCATACTACTGGGGAGGAGGTGGTTATTGACAGAAAGTTGCCAGTAATTTTTCACCATACAAATATTTAGTGTCAGAGTTCCTGCACATCAAAACAACAGATGAGCCTGAATAAACAGCAGATGGGCCTGAATTCAACCAATCAGTTGTTAGTACTACCCTGGGCTATCCACTTGAACTAGAATCAAAGTGACTCACTTAGATATGCTATGACAATCCAGGTTGACTAAGTCCTGAATGTGTCGAACCATGCCACAGTGTCGCTTCTGTAGTGCACATTTCCCTGATCATTCTTCAATGCATCAGCATCAAGCCCACACACCTGCATGCCACAAAGGTCACAATCAGCTATTGGAAAACCTCTGGGCTGCTCATAAAATTGCACTCACCTCTTACCTTCAACAGAGCAGTGCAGTCCACCATTTCCTGGTAGATGAAGACCCAACCCATTCAATGCAGATAATGATGATGTGCATAATGACCAGCTGGTGGACCAACATGTGCAAGTTGAGAATTTACCTGATGATGACTGGCAAGGTGAGACATGGAGATAGGGTGCCCATTAAACATCAAAGTGGGTGTGAGCCATGGAACTGCTTCTATGCCATTTGAGACTATCCAGGATGAAGAGGTTCTTGAAGTTGGAGAGATATGGGGCCCTTTCAAGAGTGAGGGAGAGTGGCAGCTCATAAAGTGGTTAATAAAGAATGTAGGCCATGGCCAGGCAGAAGAATTCTTGCAATTGAATATCATATGTGAAGTACAGAACAGCTGAGATGGAAAGTTTACTTACTCAAGCATCAACCTATTCACAGATACAACACAAACTCCAACCTTCCTTCCAGAATAAGACCGACCTATTGGATGTGGTTGACCACTTGCCCCAAAGTGTGGAGTGGAAGTGCAAGTGGATCATGTTGACAGGTGATGTACATGACGATGATGGAAATGCAGAGACTGAGGAATTGGAGCTGTGGTTCTGGGACCCTGTTGAATGTGTGTGTGAGTTGATTGGGAATCTGACCTTCAAGGATGCGATGAAGTATGCACCGGAACACCTGTATGCCAGTCAAGAAGGAAACAACCAGGTGATAAATGAAATGTGGACTGCAGACTGGTGGTGGGACATGCAAGTGAGTCAATAGGTTTTCTTACTTGCAGTATGGTCAGTTAACCTGTGCCATTGACATAAAGTTACACCTACCTGAAGGAGCAACCATTGCTCTGGTCATACTAGCCTCTGACAAGACCCAGCTGTCCTGGTTCCAGGGCGATAAATCTGCATGGCCTGTATACCTGACAATTGGAAACATCAGCAAAGACTTGCATGGCCAAGTCTCATCACATGCAACTATACTGCTGGGCTACATACCTGTTGGACATTTCAATATCTTCTTGGAGAAAGTGCAACCAATCGCTTGATACTGACTGTTCCACCACTGCATGACATCAATACTTGTGGCATTGGTGACCGCAGGGAAGTCTGGTACCTACATGACATGTGCAGATTTGACAATCCATTGGATTTTCCTGATCTTGGCAGCATATGTTGCCAACTACCCAGAACAGTGTCTGGTCGCATGCTGTATGGAGAATCATTGCCCATTATGCAAGGTTGAACCCAATTCAAGAGAGAGAAGCTTATGAGGTCAGAAACATGACATGGAGGAGTCCCTGCACCTTCTCATACATCATGAGGACCAGCCAACTACTGCACTCAAGCAGGACATGAAAACAATAGGACTGTGTCCTGTGTATCTGCCATTCTGGATGAATCTGCTGCACTCAGATATCTTCCAGGCATTCACACCCAATCTGTTGCATCAGCTGCACAAGGGTATCTTCAAGGAACACCTGGTGAAATGGTGTGTAGCAATAATCGGTAATGAGGAGATCAACACATGTTTTACATAAATGTATGATGATGCACCATGGCCTATGACATTTCAAGAACAGGATTTCATCAGTCACACAATGGACAGGGAAAGAACACAAGGAGATGGAGAAAATATTCCTGGGCCTTATTGCAGGTGGTGTGGATCCCCGATTGGTTCGAGCTGTGTGCACAGTTACCAACTTTATCTTCTATTCTTCACTGCACTTGCATATGACATGAACCCTCAAAGCACTCCAAAAAGCACTAGATGATTTTCATGCTGACAAAGAGATCTTCGTTGAGCTTGGTGGCCAACAAGCAACATCAGCAAAACACTAAGTTTGGTACAGAGGCACAGACCCACAGATGGTACAGATTTTCCACAGAGCAAGTACAGACCTACAGATCCCACAGACCCACAGACCCATAGATGTAATCATTAATTTGCCCATATCTCGCCCAAAAAAGGAGATATTGCTGAGGTAATCATATTCCCATGGTCCTGTGATCATAGGCTGCAACTTTCATTATGATGTCATGGCTGTACGATGACTCTCTGAGTTTGCACTGATGTGCTGTAGCAATTTCAATCAGAGTTTGAAATTTGTATTCATTCACTTGCCCATATCTCATCCAAAAATGGTCATATTGATAATATAATCATACTGACATGATCATGACATCACATACTTATAGAAAGCCAGACATGCATGCTACAAACATCCAGCATCTTACTACTTTAGGCATATGACTTTGGCTGAGACCCCAATCACCTTTATGCCAATATCTCAAGGTCACACAGCCAATGACATTAGTTTGAACACCTAAGGCAACATGGCACAAGGACCAGACATCAAGTAGTCAGATATCAAACTCATATGTACTGAACCATATTAACGAACACACAAGAACGAGTAGATACAGGTAGCATGTGATCATAGTTTTATCTAAGTACAATATAGTGGAACCCGAGATGGACATCATAGATGTGCAGCAGACAGGGTTGGATGAACATGCAGACATGCTCGAAGTGCCTGACGAGAAGAGTCAGTGCACAGACGACAACACTGTGGAGCGCTGAAACTTACCTGAGTGGAGCTCTGAGGCTCCCAAACCTACAGACAAACCCACTAGACAGAACTGGGGCACTCATTTGTGCCAAAAATGCATCTCAGACAGGATCAGAGTCTCCTGACAAGTGGTGAGTGGCAAGACAATTCTCGATGTACCTGGTCCACCACCCAATGCACAAATTGAATGTCCTATACTACAGGACAAACTGCCAGTGCAGATCCAGAGTGCTGCAAGCACAGAACTCCAGTTACCATGCATATGGGGGCACCGCAAGTCACGACAGGGCAAATTGCCACTCTCTACACAAAATTACAAGTGCAAATGACATGGCACACTTGCAGTACCACAGGACTTACCATGTATGGTACCATGGCTAGAGGAACTCGACAGATGGTATAGTAACACAAAAAGCAGCGCTGCCATCTGCTCACATGGAGTGGAGAAGAGGCTGCTGGCTAGCAGTGGGGATTGGTACACTGGGTGTAAGGTGAAGCGGCTGAATGGCTTACCTGTGCTACCCAAGCCACCTCAGAGCTACATCAAGCACCTTCCTCGACTCTACATGGTCACCTGTTGACATGGAAGACTTAAAACAAATGCTGAAATGGTCAGTAATGTTCGTACAAGGCGAGATGGTTGCCATGCCAATGGAGCACCCATGCGCCCACTGTGCCCACTCACGACACCATCTGGAATGCCATATTGGAAAGCATGGCCACCCAATTGCGACACAAAGCGAAGCATGCCATTACTGGCTGACAGCGACAGTCAGCACACTGAATGAGAGGTGAAACAGCCAAACAATGTATCTGTGCCACTTGAACCACCTTGAACCAGCATCATGCATGTAGGAAGGACCTTTCCAGTCACCCATCAATGGGGAAGAGTGAAAGCGAGTGCTGAAATCATCAGCAACCTTCATAGGAGGCGAAGCACCCACCATGCCCATGCAGCACCCATCCAGCCATGGAAACTCCTCCCAATGCCTTCCGAACCATACAGAAACATCATGGGGGGGTCCCACATAGTAAGCGTTCGCTACAATGAGGTCAGCGATGCTGGAAACATCCAAACGAGAGGGTATCCATACCCTGGTGAGCCCACACAAGGTTGTACTACCATACAGCCATCTCGCAGACCCAGGAAATGCTGGAAACCCCCATGGGGTCTTCCCGACACTCATCAGTGGCAGGGGGTGCCTACAAGACAAACTCGGAGTGACAGTGATCCTTCTGACAGTCAAAACGGTGGCCTTATGATCACAGCACAAGGCAGGAGCACCTGTGTGTCACAGTACACATCACATATTAGTAATAAAGATGTGGCTTGATCTTCATTACTAACTAGAGAGGAAACCTTATTTTACAGTGCTGCCACTTCAGGTAACCCTTTTCTGTAAGCATTTAGGCTGAATAGTTTCTCCAAACCATTCAAGCTAAATGCCTCTTGGACCAAGGTCATCCCAGGGACATCCATTCATGTCCCAGGGCAAAACATGTTTCTAGGCACTGGATTAGATGGAATTTCCCATGTTCCCTGCCCTGGGATTTGCAATAATTTGGGACATCCCATTGTTGCCTTAGGTGTCTGGGGTCCCTTTCCCAAACAGTGCAGCCATATTAGCATTACAAATCATGCTTCTGAGGAGAACATTGCTATCATGATCAGGCACCATCATGACCATAACATACATGTGAAGCTAGGAAAGAAATTTGGCAAGCCATACCTTGGAATGCCCTCCACAACCAGCATCAAGAAGTAACATACATCCAATTCCACATGTGAAGATCAGTAATATGAGAAGCAAGCAAGCAGCTGGATATAGATCTGACTGAACACAACAAGATGGTTTATGGTAATGTAGTGCAGTGGAGCAGCATGTGGGCCACCAAATGTCAAGTATACCAGTCCACTCACTACATCAGAATGATTAATTACTCTCTAACAGAAAATGCCCACAGTCAGACACTGACTGGCTATATTTCACTACTACATATGATTGCCATTTCACCCTACATTCTGTATCCTCCATTCTGGTGCTTTGCTTTGAGGCTGTTCTGAGACATCCAACATACACCATTGAAAGCAAATGGGATGTCACATGGCAGCCTCAAAGGCTACTATGGGACATCCCATCTACATCTTTGAAGGCAAAGTGGGATGTCCCATGACAGCCTCA
The DNA here is from genome assembly GCA_024613145.1 of Pisolithus marmoratus. NCBI lineage: Eukaryota > Fungi > Basidiomycota > Agaricomycetes > Boletales > Pisolithaceae > Pisolithus > Pisolithus marmoratus. Next base: position 7,696 of record JANFAE010000115.1, read on the forward strand.
CAGGCTATGGTGGGAAATCCCACTGGCAAATGGGCTGTCCCATGGCAGCCTCAGAGGCTATTATGGGACATCCCATCTACATTTCTGAAGGCAAGTGGGATGTCCCACTACAGCCTCAGAGGCTATGGTGGGACATCCCACCAGCACATGGTATGTCCCATGCCAGCCTCAGAGGGACCCCACCCTCCCCCATCCTCACCCACTGTGTAGTCTGACCCATCTGATCACCCCATGCTTTCCCCTAGTACTCTCCAACCACTCCAAACACCCCACTCACACTCTCAAATAATTACCAGAAGTATAGCATATTTAATTAGGGAATATAGACAGGTACTTGATTAGCAAATGATAGTAGTGTCTGCATTCCAGACTACCAAAAGCAAAGTGTAATTGATTAGCAAATGTATAGCATCCCACTTTGTTGGAGACCAAAGTACAGGGTATCAACTACCAAAGTGTAGTGTGGTTGATTAGCAAATGCATGCTTGCATTGACAAACAAAAGAGTAGTGAAATTGATTAGCAAATGTGTGGTAGTGTTGACAAGCAAAAATGTAGTGTAGTTGAATTAGTGAGTGTGTGGTCATGTTGACTGCCAGAAGTGTGGTGTGGTTATTTAACAAATGCATGGCTATCAGAGGTGTGGTGTACTTGACTATCAAATGTGCAGTAGCAGTGTTGACAAACAAGAATGTTGATTGGCAAATTGTGTGGTAGCAATGTCTAACAAAATTGTAGTGTAGTTGATCAGCAAAAGTGTACTAGCATTGGGTATCAAAGGTGTAGTGTACTTGATTAGCAAATGTGCAGTAGGGTTGACTACCCAAAGTGTAGTGTACTTGACTAGCAAATGTGCAGAAGTGCTGACAAACAAATGTGTGGTAGTGTTGACTAACAAAAGTTGATTAGCAAGTGAGCAGTGGTGTTGACCAGTGTTTCATTATTGTTGTGTTGTGTACATTTTTGATTACCAAAAGTGTAGCAAAGTCTGCTTTTTTGACTACCAACTAAGTGTAATGTTTATAGTTTTTGATTAGTGAAGTGTTGGGTACACTTTGATTACCAAAAGTGTAGTATCTATTAGTGTGTGATTAGTGAAGTGTGGTGTGCACTGTTGATTACCAACACTGCAATAAACTTTGCTTTTTTGACTGCCAAGGATGTGCAGTGTTTATTAGGGTTTAATTAGTGAAGTGTAGTACACTTTGCATTTTTGACTTCCTAATGAGTTCAGTGTTTATTAGTGTTTGATTAGTGAAGGGGTGTATACACTTTTGATTGTCAAAAGTGTTGTAAAAGTCTGCATTCTTGACTGCCTAATAAGTGTAGTGTTTATTGGTATTTCATTAGCATTGTGGTGTGTACACTTTTGATTATCAAAAGTGTGGTAAAGTCTGCTCTTTTGACTACCAACCAAGTGTAATGTTTGGAAGCATTTCATTAGTGTTGTGGTGTGCACACTCTCAATTGCCAAAAGTGTAGTAGAGTCTGCTTTTTTACCAACTAAATGTACCATTTATTGATGTTTCATTAGTGTTGAGGTGTGTACAGTTTTGATTACCAAAAGTGTAGTAAAGTCTGCATTTTTGACTACCAAATAAATGTAGCATGTGGTGGTGGTTAATTAGTGCTGTGGTGAGTACACTCTTGATTACCAAACATGTAGTAAAGTCCACTTGTGTGACTACCAACTAATATTTGTAGTGTTTGGTAGTGTTTCATTAGTGCTGTGGTGTGTACAATTGTGATTACCAAAAGTGTAGTAAAGTCCGCTTTTTTGACTACCAACTAAGTGTACTGTTTGGTAGTGTTTCATTAGGGTTGTGGTGTGGACACTCTTGATTATTAAAAATGTAGTAAAGTCCGCTTTTTTGACTACCAACTAAGTGTATTGTTTATTAATGTTTCATTAGAGTTGTGGTGTGGCAGTTTTGATTATCAAAAGTGTAGTAAAGTCCGCTTTTTTGACTACCAACTAAGTGTACTGTTTATCAATGTTTCATTGGTGTTGAGGTGTGTACAATTCCAATTACCAAAAGTGCAGTAAAGTCCGCATTTTTGACTACCAACTATATGTAGTGTTTATTAGTATTTCATTAGTGTTGTGGTGTGTACAATTCTGATTCCAGAAGTGTAGTGAACTCCACTTTTTCGACTACCAACTAAGTGTAGTGTTTGGTAGTGTTTCATTAGGGCTGTGTTGTGTACACTTTTGATTACCAAAAGTGTAGTGAAGTCCGCTTTTTTGACTACCAACTGAGTGTAGTGTTTGTTACCATTTCATTAATGTGGCAGTGTGTACACTTTTGCTTACCAGAAGTGTAGTAAATTCCGCTTTTTTGACTACCATCTAAGAGTAGTGTTTTCATTAGTGTTCAACTAGGCATTTCCTAATCAATGTTCGCATTTTTGACTACCAACAAAAGTGTACCTTTGGTTACCAAACATTGTAGTAAACTTACATATTTCATTAGCAAATCCGAAGTCTCCTTGATTAGTAAGCAGGTTCCCCCTTCCCCACAGCCTAGGCCTTCCCCACATTGTGGCTGTGTCATTCATTGTACCTAATTACCACTTCCTCCCACTCCGCTTTTCTGATTATGTAAGCAAAAATGCGGCCTTGCCTGCCTTATTTCTGCCTCACCACACTGCCTCCTTTTATTGTACCATGTTCTAATGTATCCAAATCAATTTGGCACACTGTAGGCCTTATTCCCACACCTAAATCTGATCCAATTTAAGTTATTACATGCTTGTACAAGTAAATAGGGCAAAAATGCGAAATCTGTTCCCCCATTTGCAGTTCTTGACATATTGCCATGAAACCTTCAACCCATACCCACCCTGCATATGGCTACAACATTGTAAATTTCCAAATCCTCACAGCGACCCTCTCTTGAGATATAATCAGTTCTCCTCCTCCTCCCCTGTATGTGCTTTAGGCCTGCATCCTGACTCCTGTGATGAATTCTGCTGCCCTGGATGGATGGAGGGTGCAGGGTACAATGTTCCTGTGAAAGCATTTGGGTGGTTTAGATGCCAGATAAGATGTGAGTCCGCTTTTTCACCTTTTTCTTCAGAGGGTTACCATACATCACCCATATCCATAATATATCCTTTAATTGCAAGGCAAGCTCCTTAGCATGTATCTCTACATATATGCAAGGTTTCATGACCATACAATAAGTATTGAAGGTACTGGAAGGCTGCCGAGGTTTGTGGACCGTGGGAAAGCTGCCGAAGATTTTAGGAGACTTTCATAACATATCAAAATCCTATCACAGAAAAGGGTTACCTGAAGTGGCAGCACTGTAAAATAAGGTTTCCTCTCTAGTTAGTAACGAAGATCAAGCCACATCTTTATTACTAATATGTGATGTGTACTGTGACACACAGGTGGGCAGGTGTGCATGCAGTACAATGCATTTCCGAAATGGGAAGTTGCCACAACGTGGCATCCAAATATGACCAAATAATACCCGTTACACACATGGACTCGAAGCTCACTAGCAGCAGAAGTTACACTTGTTTATTGAATTATTTTGGGTATACATTCATTTGAGTTATATTTCTTCATTTCTGCTTACCACACAGTGGAGCTTCAGGGGGTGTGTTGGAGATTGAATCACCACAGTGTGATGTATACTCTGGTGCGAGTATTTGGTTGATTACATAAGCGCTTAGAGCGCACTTAGTAGTACATTTTGGTACTGTTTCCTCAGTAGTTGAGTCACTACTGAGGGTAAGCACATACATTCCTTACAGTAGACTACTTACTGATACCTTGTAGCTGCCTACAGGTATATTTAATATAACAGTAGTTGAGTCACTACTGAGGCTGCCTACAGCCCTTTTCTACAGTCATTGGGCCATAGCCCTAAGATAAATTGGCACAAGGTGATTGGGGTCTTGGTCAAAGTCCATTGCCTAAAGAGGTTTATGTCCAAAGCAAATTTCCTAAAGTAGTAAGTCTATGGGCAAAAATGCTCAAAAGTTTGTAGCATGCATGTCCAGCTTTCCATACATACTACAACATTTGTTATGACATCATAACTGTACAGCCACTTTTATTTTTTGATGTGCTGGGTCTCCAGCAGAACTTTGCAAATATCTCGCCCAAAAAAGGAGATATTGCTAAGGTAAGCATATTCCCATGGTCCTATGATCATAGGCTACAACTTTCATTATGAAATCATGGCTGTACAATTACTCCAGATAAAAATGCCCCTCCTGTACTCCCCAGATTCATACTCGCCAACTTCACATCTCACCCTTCCACCTGGACATGGGTAACCAAGGATGGCCCCAACAAGGGCAAATCTTTCCAAGTCCCTACCACCCCCATCACCTGTGACAAGACCATGCCCAAGGCCGTCCACTGGATGGTCACAGTATTTCACTCGTACAAGGCCCACCTCAATCCAATTGCTATCGACTCAGACACTGGAAGGGTCAAGCAGGGATGGCTATGGTTGTACCAAAACAACATGTATGTTCACCTTAGAGGCCAACTTAAAGCCCATACATTGCCCAAGAGGGCACTCCCACCCACCACAAAGCCCTCCCACCCCCTCACCTGCCCTAAACCTGATGGCACCTCCCCCACCACCACAAACCCTTCCCTTGAGCACATGCTGGTGGAGCTGCAAAAGGAACTCAGCGATCTTCAGGAGAAGTTTGCCAACTATATCTTGTCACATGAAGCATGTTGTGCCCACAACAACCAATCCTCCTCTGCCTCCTTGACCTCCGAGGACAATCACAAAGACAATGATCAACCCTCCCCCCCCTATTCCCTCGCCCCTCTATATACTGGACTCCAATGGAGCTGGGATACCCGATCCCAACCCCCCCACATGGCTAGTCACTGCAGTCACTAGCCCCAACATCCCCTCTGCATTTCAAAGGGAGTTATACTCCCCTGACCAGCTCTCCAACAACCCACTCCCAATGGAGTCTATCTCAGCCATCAAACTGATCTTTGAAGGCACCTCCCCCATATACTTAGGCCTTCTCAGGGACCAGTCCCTTGTGTTGGCCACCACTGCCTGTCACGAGGTAGTGAAAGCCACCCTTAAATTCCACCATGACCCCACCATCCCAACAGCATGTCACTGAATGAGCTGCCACAACCACCCCACCACCTTACATCTCCCCTGTTTCCCTTAACTGTTCTGCTCCCTCTGTACAACTTTGAGTGGCTAACCCCTCTCCAAGCTCCCATGGTCCTGGCTGTTCGTACACAACAGTGGCAGGTTTCATAGACAGATTACCCCACACCATGCTACCTCTTACAAACCCAGACAGTAATTTCGTGCTCTGTAGTCAGTATATTGCAACATAGGGCACACCTGCCCTCAAGCAATTAAATCTTGAGTCGAAGAAAAAAACTCCAGATAGTAGATTTTTTGACTTCTGAGTCTGCACCAATGTGCTGTGGCAAAGTCAAACTCTGATTGAAATTTGTGGGGGTGTGCCACAGCTGGCTTCAAAAGTTGCCAAGGTAAGCAAACAGATGTATATAAACCTGCTCACTCCAGCACCACAACTCTTTCCATTACACAGTGGCAGCTTCAAGATTTTCAGACACTTTAAAGAGTATTTGAAAGTGAAAACAATATTTTTTATTATGATTCAAATTACCACACCCTTATAAAATTTTATTCAGAGACAGCTTATAATTTTTATCACCAGTCTATATTGGGAGAAACATTATGATATCTATCCAAAGACAATTGAAAATTATATATGGCATGAATGTCACACCTAGGTTATTGACAGCATTATCTTCCTAAAAAGATAGCAACAATAGGTAAAGTTTAAGTTTGGAAATCACTTTGCAGGCATGCTTAATTTAATGTTACACAATAGATTCTGAGATCATTGAAATAATAGCTTTTCCAATGATCAAAATGTAATATGAAAGTAAATAATTAGAAATCAGTTTCCATATGCTCAGAAGTGATCACACAGTGAGGGGGCACAAGGTGCCCAATGCCTGCCCAGTAATCTCCATGTTAGGTATTCATTTCATCAAACCTTGAATGTGATTGAGCATATTTAGGCGATGGTGTAGACAGAGACAATAGCTTGACACAGCACTGAGAAAGAGTTAGCATATCATGAGCATCATCTTTGAAGGGGAGTATGAACAAAGTAATTTGAGGTGGCTGGCAATTATAGCTGTTATATTTCATATAGTTCGTGACAATAGGAGGACAGAGCAATGATCTAGGACAACGTAGTCACATGATAATCAAGCTGACAGTGTGGAGGAGCTTAAACTAGCATGCATGTTCATCACGTTGCTTCCACCAGCTCGCAAAAATATGCTACTGTTCTATTATCTTATCATGTTTCAGCCTACTGTAAACATTGCTCTGTCTAGTGGTATGCAGCATACAAGGGTACACAGGACTACAACTTGGAATCTGGGAAGATTGTGAAAAAGGTACGCATGGCAACAGGGTTTATGGACCTGTTGAAATCTATAATTGTGAGAAGTGTGGACTATGTCACATAGCCTTTGCACTGCTTCAGTCTATGTATATACCAACACATGGCATCTATGGACAAGATATTAGTGTAATAGACACCATTAGTGGGCAACTTACCTAGGCCTATCAGTGGGTGGAAAAGAGAAAGAATTGGTTCTGAGAAAAGTCAATGTTGATATACAGAATGCAACTCATGGTCACATGCATGCATAGGACATGTGTCCCCAGCTATGCATGTGACCATGAGTTGTGTTCCATATATCAACATTGACTTTTCTCATGACTTCTTTTTCTCTTTTCCACCCACTCATAGGTAAGTTGCTCATTGTTGGGCATGACACCAATCTTTCTAGCAGCCCTAACAATCAGTAGTAGTCAGTAGTTACACAATTGTACTTGTATAGTATTGCATTAACATTTGTCTATGTATCAATATGTTCACAATTATGGACCCTTGTCGATAGCAAGATGCATTTCCTTAAGCAAAGACCACAAAATATAGCTCCAGTTAAGCCATCCATTTTCAGTGCCCAATCAACCACTTCCTAGATTGTCATATGCTTTTAGCAGTCATCATTCAAGGCGATCTACTTTGTCCTATCATTCATCATGAGTTGGTTCAGCATATCAATACTGACTTCCTCACTAACATGTTTTCCCCTCTTCCACCCACCCACAGATAATTCACTCACCATTGGCTGCAACACTGACCCCATTCACAATCTGTCCATGAAATACTGCTGAAGGCTTACCTTTGATTTACCACTCCACTTTCATGCATACTCCATATTATTGTGTATCATGAGCTGTGTTCACCATACCGAGGCTGATGCATACATTACTTCAGGCACTTCAAGGTGTATCCTGGTGACAACCATTATGTTAGATGCCAGATAATAAACCTACTTGCCCTATTTGCCTTCGAGGTGATGACAGGACAATTAGGCTTGGCAATAATTGTACATTGTCTCTAAGGGGCATTAGTTGGTTGACAATAAATCCCTTCATAGACATGGATATATATAATATGCTTTGTTCCTCCATAGTTGACACATCTGCTAACAATGCATCTACAGTGGTTTCCATGTCAAGCAGAAAGTTTCCCCCTCACCCCTCTGAATCACAATGGTGACTCATCTGAAGAAAACACACTTTCATCGAGCTCAACTGTTATGCCACATGCCATGAACATTGATGATTCATGGAGTGGTGAGTGATCCACTATATGCCATTGCCCACTCGCTCCTCATACACTGGATGTAGATGCCACATCTCCCACTGTTTCCAAGCCATCAAAGCCTCCTATTGATGCCCATGCCATCATAGCGAGCACATCGCGTGTAGCTGAGAACCCTGCACCTCGTGCAAACAGATGCATGCCTGCTACCATGCAAAAGGCAACCACAGAGAACCCCCACTCAGAAGCAGCTACAAATACTGCTGTTGTCATTAGATCCATGGAACCTAACCTGGTAGACAATCCCCACCCTGTTGCAGCTGCAAATACTGCCATTGTTAGCTCCATGGGATTCAATTCAGGTAAATGCCCTGCCCAGGTCGATACTGCCCAGGTCAATACATCTCCCCCCTCCAACAGTACACATGAACCATTCATTTCATCTGTGAGTGCACTCGGTACCCTCTTATTTTAGAGTATTTGCTAACCTCACATTTGCAGAAGGTGATTCTGAAGGAATTAGACTACTCATCTAGCCTTTGTGATAACTTATACAACTTCATGCAAGAGCAAGCAAAGGAGTGCAATGAACTCATAAAAACCTTTGAGGGGGCACAACTAACTATTGAACAACAACACAACTCAGCACTGGCACAAGTACAGGGGGGGCTTGAAGGTGGAGCTCAAGTGGTCAGAGTGTACAAAACACATGTAGAGCAGGAACTTCATGACCATGACATGACCATAGCCAAGCAACAAGCTATGATCAAAGAACTCAACAGCAGTCTTAACATGCTTTGAATGACTCTATCCTCTCAATTCACTAGATTAGATGTATGATGTATGTCTACCATCAGCTACAGCCCCTTGCCACTAACCCATTCTGCAGGCAGATGGAAATGTCAAGTTTGCACAGTTGGCAGAAGAGCATGGATGACTCCAGTGAGAAACTGGGGAACCAAGACAGAATCATAGAACAGCAAAGGGCTGCCCTCGAAGATCTCCAAGCTGGATTTGGGATGCTGCAGGCTAAATTGGATTGCGAAATCACCAGAGTTAATGTATGGTTACCTACATATGTATGACTGTGTAGTGTCTAAATCACATTTACAGGCAGAGAAAGAGGCTCAGTTTGTGGCCTTGATGGAGAAATTCAAAGGCACCTTGTGCCAGGTCGAGGCATTCAGATCACCAATACAAATGCAGAAAGAGGCTGAGGTTGTGGCCTTGGCACAGAAATTTGAAGATGCCTTGTGCCAGGTCGAGGTGTCTAAATCACAGATACAAATGGAGAAAGCGACTGAGATTGTGGCTTTGGCTCAGAAATTTGAAGGTGCCTTGTGCCAGGTCAAGGTCCTCAACTGAAGCCAGCAGTTGTCCCATTCCATGCAGCCATAGGTGTCATCATCTACATCATCTGTGCATTACCCAATTGGCAGGTTTAGTGGGTCTGATCTGCAGGACATTGTAGTTACTGAAGAATCCTGCCCAGCACCTTCCACATCAGGTACCATTCATATGGAAGCCACAGCTGGCACAGTTGCAGAAGAAGTTGTCCACATACTAAGGATGGACACACCCTTTTGTAGTACACCACACTGCAAAGTTAACTCCAGGAAATATCACCAGTTGGCCATGGTGAAAAATGAGATCATAAATGATAAAGAGCAGACTGATAATCTGGCAAGTGATTTACTTGCATTGTGATGTCCATCTCTGATTATACCATAGGAACATGTCAGGGAATTGTTTGGTAACATTTTTTCGGTCACAAGAGACAAAGACTTCCTCTCTCATGAGTCACCTTCACATGAGGTGGTAATGAGTTTCACCAAAGGAGATGGCCCTGGTCCTGACCCCATTGACTTGCAATGGGATTTGACCAGTCCTGTTTCTTCATTGTGGAATCAAGCTGTTGTCGAAATTTTGCTAGATAAGTTGCATGCATTATGCACAGAAGAGAAGTGGACCACTAAGCTGAGGAGTGACTAATACTGGAAAGAGGCAATCAAACAAAAGTTCAACCAGATTAAGGTGATATGGACTAAAGGGAGACCCAAGAGGCTTGAGACTGGTATTCTGGAAACACCTGCACAAGTTGCAGCTAGGCTGATGCACACAAAAATGGATGATCTCAAGATTACATGGAAGGATACATGGATGGTAGCAGTGAGTCATTTTTCTGTCCTTGCTGGCAGCATCTTATGAGATGTGCAGAAGTTCTGCCATCATTCAACTGTCACAAAGTCATTTATTTTTATGCACATAAATGGCACAAGGGACCAAGGATGTAGAACTCTGGCAATGGCTCTCTGACATTGTTGACCACCTGGGGACTGATGGCATGAGTTCAGAAGACAGTGAGGAAGAGGACATGCAAACCGTTTTTTGAGTCCATGGTATGCCCTGGAGACATGACATCAACAAAGAATTGCAATTCATAGACTCCAAGCACAAAGACCAGGCTATATCTTCCCCCAAAGGTGCCAAGCCAGTGAAGCACATCAGGCCCTCTAACCCTTTCCCATCAGCTTGTCAACCTGTATGTGGTTTACCTGCTACCTTCTACAAACCTGAGTGGTTAGAAGGCAATCCTACCTTCCAATCAGACAAAGTATTCCAGTGGTCACAGTTTATTGTGCAGGGTATATAATGTAACAAAAGCTTTGTGATTGCCAACATTACAATAGACATTCTACTATGACCAACTTGGCATGATTCAATGTTCTGTTCCTTGTGGTGATCTTCACCTCTTTTCTCTGGCTCCTTCTTCTAAATGGTCTCTTACTTACTACCATTCGATTCCCCATCTCATTTACTACTAACTACCTTTTTTCCGAGTTCTCTAGGCTCATTCCTGCACTTGTGGTGCATTCCCTTTGGTTTGTTTACTATTGTTTACTTACATCGCACTTAGTGTGTTGAGTCCAGTGTTGATACCCTTGGTTACTCACACTGGACTCTAGGTACTGTGTACTCTCATACCTCACTTTAATCTATGGTTACTCACACTGGACTCTAGTCTGGTTTATCCCCAAGCTCCTTAGAGCTATAGGAGTCAATTAGGAGTCCTTTGGACCCCTTCATTCAAGTTTGTTGCTGACATGTTCTGCCTTCAATTTTATCTGCCCTTCCTGGTCCTGCTTCCTGCAATGCAATGCTTTGAGGATTGCCACTGGGGCCTGAATCCCTATATCAACCCCAAGTTGAGGATTTGCCCAAGATCTCATGAGATGACCTGATGAGCAGGATCATGACATTGACATCACCCTTGAGCCATTGTCAGAAGAGCAGGTTACACACAGACATTGAACCCAACTGTGCCAACAGAATTCAAGATGAATAATCACCTCTTGCTCTTGAAACTGGGGTTGAATTCATTTTTATTCATAAACTGTTGCCTACTGTGATACTAACTACATGTTTTCCATGAACTTACACAAGTAGGAATAGTTGAAATTTCAGTATTCTGTTGGGTGAAGGGATAGAGAATACTCCAGTACATCTAACTACATGTTTTCCATGAACTTACACTAGTACGGAATAGTTGAAATTTCAATATTCTGTTGGGTGAAGGGATGGAAAATATCCCAGTACATCTCAAGAGGGAGGGGTCTACCTGTTGCAATATGTAATACATGAACATTAGGAAATGCTTGGAGCCAAGGGCCACACTGACTCTGACAAATGGTTAGATGCAACGAAGTGGTGCAGCAGAGGAGTCGGGACTTACAATTACATCCAAGACATCTGGTGTACTACAGACTGGGTGCATTCCCCTGAAAGTCAGGTGCTGCGCAGGGAGTATGCATTTGTCATTTGTTGGAAATGCAGCAAATGTGGCCAGCTTGTTGGTGGAAGTAATCATAGGCATGGAAACTTCGAGACTCGGGAGTTGTGGGAGGTATTCTGCACATGACAAAATGCTGGAAAGTGCATTCTCTTCAGGATAGTATGGAGGGAACCTAATGCATAGGCATCAAAAATTGTTGGGAAGCATAACCAATTTCAGTAGAGAGAGGATAGTGGTAGCAGGTCCAACAAGTTCCTGCAGGGAGTGCAGGATAGGGCGATGAGTGTTGTATTCCACAGATGTGGTAGGTACACCATAATGGGAGATAGTGAGTTTGGAGACAGTTTGATGTGCAATCAAACATGTAGTGAGGGAATGGATCGGGCAAGCTTGGTCCACCTCCAATTCAGTGAGACAAGGAAGGTCAACCTTATGAAGAAGTGATGCCCACTGCACAGGGCTCAGGCCTGTGTTAACAAGTCATAAACTTGTCAGTCGTGCAGTTTGCAAGACAGAAAGGGTGAATAGTATAGAATGCAGAAAGAAGAAGATGGGTGAGTTGATGTCCAGCTACTTGGAAACAAGTTAGGCTTCCGTGGAATATGGACTGGACTGCCAGAGACGTTGTGGGTGCTTGCATTCTAGGGAATCCATACTCCCTAAGGCTGCAGAACACCCCAAGCAGCTTTTCTCCACATTGTCTGTCACTCACTCACATGTCCCCCTATGATCATGGCACCACCCCACTAAAAATATCGCTGCATGCTGCAATAAACATACCACCCATCATACACTCTCGTCCCATACCCCTATTCCTGCCAGAAACATCACTGCTGACTCCTCAGCTTCCATAATAAGGCCATCCCCTGTCGCACCCAATCCATCCTCGACACGTGATTACTGAACACCATCTGTCAGCAATCCCCTCTGATCTATCATGTGTCACCTTATCTCCTCGGTGCCTATATCCATCCTACAAGCACTGAAGCTGTTGCCCACTCTGTAATGCCACCCACTGCATCCCTCCTCAGTTGACAAAGTTGCCACCAGCTCCTGCTGCATGTCCCTTCATCAAAAGTTTGTGCTTGTGCCACTTCTCCCTTACTTACTTTCATTTTTTGTGGTCCTTGTTTCTTTTGTTTTCATTTACTTTGCTGCCATGCATGTGATTGTCCATGCATCGGCCTTTATGTTTCGTCTTATTACTTTTGACATATGACAGATCTGAAATATTCTGATTTTACCTTAGAAACCACTGTCTCTACAATACAAAAGTCCAACATACTTAGAAAAATATACCACCAATCTTTTGGAATCACTATCTGCGTGTCTAAGAGTCTTCCTGAGTCCCCAGAGTCATTTTCAGAGTATTTTTGAGTCGCCAGAGTGTCCTCAGAGTCCCCCAGAGTCTTTCATATTGTCTATTCACCATCTTTGAGTCTTTCTCTGCCAGTAAATCACCACTGCTTTGTTACACCGGTCCCTTACATCCACAAGAATTTTCCTGTCGTCTACAAGAGTCTACTATTGCCGCCCTTTGAGTCCCAAGTCTGTACAAGCTTCTTCCCACCCAGAAAAATCCCTGTCACCTATCTAGGGCAGACTTTCGAGTTCTTCATCACCAACACTCCCCAGCTTCCAAGAAAAATCCTCCTTCACCCTCAAGGCCTTCTGACTCAGCACCCCTTGGGACAAGCCTAGGTCTAACCTACAGCTTTCCCCACTTTCCCCTTGTGCTCTCACAAGGAGAGTTGCCCATGGCATGAAGTTCAGTGCATCCTGAGTTGCATATGCTGGCTAGGAGAGAGCCAAAGACAGGAGGTATGCATGATGGATCATGATACAGGTGGAAGTAGACTTTACAGACCACTTGCATATCCTGGAGGGAGTCGAAGAAAGCACACATTGCACCTAACTGGTGTCAGCTTAATGTTCACAAAGACATGAACCACATGATGTCCACTGCTCTAAATGCAATGCGCCTCCACACAGTGAGGGCCACACAACCAGCCTTGTTCACATCCAGCCAACCCACAATCAGCAGCTTGAAGCCTACTGTGCCCAAATAACAATGACTGGAAACATCCTGCAGTAGTTTGCATACTTGGGATAACCTTCAAAGTGAATCTGTGTCTAACAAATCCATGATACATCATTTTGAGTCATCTGCATTGATGACGAACTCTGAAGATTCATTGGTGGCATTTTGTGGGTTCTATGGGTAATGTTTGGAATGCAGGTGCACATTTCATCTGTGGCCTTTCTCGTTCAGTGTGCTGACTTCGGCTTGTGGGTAGTAACCACTTGCTGACTCTGAGTGAGTCAACATTCTTGTTGCCTGTTGCACTGGCCCTGCCATTCATGTTCCTCTTGTTGTCGGCATCCCTTGCCCTTGTTTCAGCATTTTGTCTGCTTGCTGTGCAGACTGTGGGCTGCCCTAGATATCCACCTGGGTCATGAACAGTAAGTCATGGCACATCCTTATTGCTACCCTGCTTGTTTGTGATGTTGCTGCTTGCATAGCTGTTCTGCTCTCCTTCGAGCAATATTGCCCTTGAGGGTACCAAATAATATGCATACCCAAGAATGTACCAGGATGTCACAGTGCTGCATGATGGATATCAGCTCCTCTCTTGGTATCCACACAATGTCCTTGATGAGGGTGCTGTGCAACAGGGGGAGGCTTTGTTGAACCTCCAACAGATTGCAAGCTTCTACAAAAATACATTGAGGGAGCGAGCAGAAGGTCCAGGAGTGCAAACTTTGGCCCTTGAGGTTCTTTAAAATGAAGGCTGCAGCACCAGCTAATGAAGATGAGGTAAGACATCAAGTGAAGAAAGAAGGAGCAGTTACTCACTGGTGGGCAACTCTATCATGAAGATTCTCAGCTCAGTCTGGCCCACATCTACATCCATGCCAACATTGGTATCACGTACAGGGCTTTGACTTGCTCTTGAGTTAGATCCTGTGACACTCCCCTCATGACTATAATGGTGGAAAAGATTGTCGAGGCATTGGTTGAAAGTCATTCGCCTGGACTGACCAAGCTGGGTCACTCTTGGATGGTGATCCACTTAGTTATCTTGGTCATTTTCATCTACACTTTCATCATCGTCCTTGGCATCCTCCCACATGGATGTATCCAAGAACTGACAAACAGACATGCTGGGTCTTGAACACTTTGCTGGGGGTAGGGGACCATCGGATTTGTGGGAAACCTTGTCTGAAGGGTGGGTCAGCAATGGGATATGAACCATAAGATGAAAAATTGACTCATGAGTCTTCAAGGAAGAGACACCATGGTGTGGGCAACTCTTCTTGTGAGAGTGCAAGGGGAATGTGGGGAAAGCTGTAGGTTAGACCTAGGCTCATCCCAAGGGGTGCTGTGTCGGAAGGAGATAGAAGGGGGGCTAGAAGGTGAGGGAGGACTTTTCTTGGTGACTAGGGAGTGTTGGCGATGAAGAACTCAAAAGTCCACCCTAGACAGGCAGCAAGGATTTTTCTGGGTGGGAAGAAGCTTGTATGGACTTGGGACTCGAAGGGCAGTGATTGTAGACTTTTGTAGATGATAGGAAAATTCTTGTAGATGCAAGATGATCAAATTTATGAACTGGCAGTGATTTTCTAGAGTGGGAAAACTCAAGGACAGTGGATAGATGGTAAGGCTGACTATGGGGGACTCTGGGGAACACTCTGGAGACTCGAAAATATCTGAAAATGACTCTGGGGACTCAGGAAGACTCTCAAACATGCAGATAGTGACTACAAAAGATGGGTGGTTATTTTTCTAGGTACAGCAGACTTTTGTAGTGTAAGGACAGTGGTTTATAAGGTAAAATTGGAAACTTTTGGATCTGTCATGCATCAAAAGTAATAAGTGAAAAACATAAAGTCCAACACATGAACAATCACATGCACAGCAGTGATGTAGACAAAGGTAAAATAAGTGAAGTCCATAAAACAAAGGTAAGTAATGGTAGAAGAGGTATAGACAACGTGCCTGGGTGGTGAGGGTACATGGTGGAGGGAGGTGGTGATTCATTCCTCCAGTCTGGTCTGTAGGCAGCAATGTTTACTAGGGACACAGTGTTTCAGCACTTGTAGACACGTCATACATGCCAAAGAGATCAGGTGGCACATGACATGTCGGTAGGGATCGCTGACAGACAGTGATTAGGGGTCACATGTCAAGAAGGGGCTGTGTGTGATAGGGGACAGACCTATTTGGTAACTGGGGAGTGGCAGTGATGTTGCTGGCATGAGCACATGATGTGATGAAAGGTGTGACATTAGCATATGCGGCAATGTTACTAGCCAAGGAAGTGTCATAATGCATGAACAAGCAACTACTGAGAATGAGAAAGGCTGCTAAGGGCGCTCTGTAGCCTTAGGGAGTATAGGCTCCCTACAGTGGGAAAGGGGGGCATGGGAGACACTGGCTGCAAGGTTGTTCAATAATATTTGATGTAGTTTATTACTGGAAGATGAAGCCTGAGGAGCAGAGAGTTTATGAACACCTGATAAATGTCAACAAATCACTCTCCATTGTGGTTTGGGGATTTACTTACTGGGATGGTAGTGGATGCCATGCTCAACCATGGCAGCCTTAACAACCTCAATGGTGACAGTGGCACCCTTGCAAGAGGCTTTGAACACTTCATTGAAGACAGGCACCCATTTGTCAAACTTGAACCTATCCCCAAACTTGTTCTTCATCTGTGCCAACAAATCATCAAAAGATATCTCATCACTAGCTGCTGGATATGCCAGAGCTGTACTTGTAGTCCAATGCCCAATGCTGAGCAAGACAAACACTAGACTCTGCTTACTAAGCCCCGCTGCTGGCCCCTCGTCTCCCCAACCCCGAGACACCTGGCACCCCTGGCACCCTGGCACTCCTGCTTCCCCTGACTGACTCCTCACTCCGACTCTCCCCATTACATCTGCCCCCAACAATGAATGCGAGACTCCAGGCTTGCTTCCTTGCTTCACCAATCCTCG
Organism: Pisolithus marmoratus; assembly: GCA_024613145.1. Lineage (NCBI taxonomy): Eukaryota > Fungi > Basidiomycota > Agaricomycetes > Boletales > Pisolithaceae > Pisolithus > Pisolithus marmoratus. Next base: position 24,163 of record JANFAE010000115.1, read on the forward strand.
ACCTCCACATCACTCCACCTCACACTCTCTATCCCCCACTCATCCTCCTTTTCCTCTGACTCCTCAACCCCCTCTTCTATCACCTGGTACCACTCTGCCAGCACTGTGCCATCCTTAGGTATGAACAACCTAAGTCGTCATGCGTGTACCATCCCATTGACAGGGAATCCCTCCAGTGTTGTGAGCTTGTACAAGTTGCCTACTTGGCCCATGATGCATTTGGGCACTAACCACTTCAGCAGTAGCTTTCTTGAACTTGCGAGTGTCATTTCTTGTGCTCTGTCATGCACCTGCACCAATTGTCCCACCTTGAACACTACTTCCCCTGTGGACAAACACATCACCCACTTGTCACACATAGCTTTTTGTCTCATTGCTGTAGGGAGCCTATACTCCCTGAGGCTACAGAGCTCCCTTAGCAGCCTTTCTCACTCTGAGTAGTCACTCGCTCATGCATTATGACACTCCCTTGGCTAGAAACATCGCCGCATATGCTAACATCACACCTTCCATCACATCACATACCTGTGCCAGCAACATCGCCGCTGACTCACCAGTTACCATATTAGGTTCGTCCTCTGTCAACATATCCCCTCAGTGGCTATATCCACTCTACAAGCGCCGAGGCTGTCGCCTGCTTAGTAATGCTGCCCACCACATCCCAGACATGTTGAAGAAATTGCTGCCTCCCCCTACAATGTACACTCACTACCCAGGCACATTGTCTGTATGCTTTCCACTTTTACTTACCTTCGTTTTTATGGACTTTACTTGTTTTATCTTCATCTATGTCACTGCCATGCATGTGATTGTCCATGCATTGGTCTTTATCTTTTCTCTTATTACTTTTGACATATGACAGATTCGAAATATTCCGATTTTACCTTAGAAACCACTGTCCTTACGCTACAAAAAGTCTGCTGTACATAGAAAAATACCCACCCACCTTTTGGAGTCAACATCTGCATGTCTGAGAGTTTCTAGAGTCCCCAGAGTCATATCCCAGAGTATTTTCGAGTCTCCAGAGCGTCCACAGAGTCCCCAGAGCTAGTCTTATTGTCTATTTGCTGTCTTCAAGTCTTTCTCTGTCAGTAAATCGCTGCCACTTCGTTAAACAGGTCCCCTGCATCTACAAGAATTTTCCCATCGCCTACAAGAGTCTACAATCACCGCCCACTGAGTCCCAAGTGTTGCAAAGCTTCTACCAATCCAGAAAAATTCCCTGTCATCCATTCCAAGGTGGACTTTTGAGCTCTTCATCGCCTGCATTCCCCAGCCTCAAAGAAAAGTCCACCCTTCGTCTTCTAGTCCCCCTTCTGTCTCCTTCCAACTCAGCACCCCTTGGGACGAGCCTAGGTCAAACCTACAGCCTTCCCCACTTTCCCCTTGCACTCTCACAAGAAGAGTAGCCCACATCATTTTGGAGCCCACTGCGAGGGGTCTGTAGATCTGGAAAGGAGATCTCTTCGACCTACCCACCACAGAACAGAACTCAAAGAGCTCTTAGAGCCCTTCCATTGTCTCTCTATATCTTCTTCTGATCTTTTTGTTCCTGCTACTAACCCCTGTGATATTCCCGAGCTTAGCTCCCTAGATTCAGAGTCTTTCCCAGAAGACTTCCCCCATCGTCCAGAACCCGACTCTCTGTCAACAGTTGATATACCAGGTGCCTTTGAGCTCAACAAGTCGTTCACACCCCTGCCAGATCGCCAAGAATTATCGCTGCTTACCGATTTATCATCTTCATCCTCTTCCACCACTTCGATTTTCACCACAGAACAACTTCTACTCCCATCATCGTCTTTTACTGCCTCTCAGAATCTTATTCCGCCACCAGCTCAAGCTCATCCACTGATACCACCCATAAATCTGCCTTCATCTCACAACCCCACCGCACCTTCACTATCAATACCAGTTACTATGTCCGCCACTAACAACCATCGTGAAATGCCACTACAGGGCTCTAACAAAGCCCCCAAATTCTCAGGAAAGACAGAACATATTTGCACCTATTTCGAGGACATTGAGCAGATCTGCACTGATGCAGGAATTGCTGTCGACAAGGTCAAAATCAAATGGGCCATATGTTATGCTGACAGAAACGAGTTGGAACTCTGGTCGTCCCTCAATTCCACCACAGGCGATGACTGGGAGGACTTTATTAATGAAGTAGCCAGTTTCTACCCTGGTGCTAATGTTAAAGGTTGTCAATACACTAAAGCCAACCTCGAAACCCTCCTCCATCACCAAGTGCAGAAGCCCATGTCGTCCCTCGATGATCTTGGCAAATATGTCTGTGAATTTCGTCGTATCGTTGCCCTCATCAACAAAAAGAAGAAACTCCCTGATGACTACATCAATGAGAAGTTCCTTGAAGGTTTCCCCCCCAGGTTCCATAACCGCCTCACCACTCGCCTTCAACTCAAAGACTTAGACCATGATGTCAATGACCCATGGCCATTTGATGACATCTATAAGCATGCGACCTGCCTCTTGAGTGGCGCACATTGAAACATTGCTCAGGTCGACAGCTCGGCATTATTTCCAGAGTCTTACTCCCAATCGACAGTGCCGCCTACTATCCTGAAACGAGAATATGTACAAGCCACTGACCCTGCCTCGGGAAGCCGCCAGACTCAACCCACAGACCAACAGTTTTGCCAATCGTTTGACCCCTGCTGCTTCTTCTGTGGCAGCACTGATGGCCATAGGACCCCTGAGTGCAAACTGTGCCAGGAATATGTCCACCAAGGGAAATGCATGCTCATTGGCAGTAGGGTCTTCATGAAAGATGGCTCTGACATCCCTAGATCCGCCACAGGGTGGAATTTCAAGGAAAAGATCGACAACTTCTTGGCTCTTCAAGAGTCTATTATGGCATCAGCTAATCTCGTCTCTATTCAGTCCCCAGGAACCGCTTCTTCATCTCGAGGGTGTGATACCCCTCCCCATCTCATTAATACCATGTTCTTTGGTTCTAATGACACCATGGAGTTTCAGGTAGAAGTTCACCCTTTGTCTTACCTCGTCGACAAGGAGATTGAGGATAATGCCAACAAAGAAGACAAGCACACCCTAGCCAGAGCCTATGCTCAGGTCGAGGAGCTTAAGAACGCCATCAAGAAGAAGAAGCCCGCTCGTTTCAATGGTGTAGAAATCCCCACTCATCATCCTCATAATGCCGCCACTGTCAACCCCCCTCTAGCCAACAACTCTGCACCAGCCTCAGCTTCGAACACTCAGCTGTCGTCTCACATCCCTCTGACTAGACCTAATGCCACTGAAGCATCTAACCCCAAGCCTCAGTCTAACTCTACCCCTCAGTTTTGTTACCAGAGTGGCTTTGATGAAGCTGCTGCCACTAAATGCCTCGTGTCCCAAGTCCTGGGTGCCAAGATCAAAATTTTGACACAAGATCTTCTCACCGTCAGCCCAGAAATCTGCAAACAAATTAAAGAGATGGCTATGATGAAAAAGATTGTGATTGGTAGCCTCGAGACCACATCAGAATCATCTTCATTGTCAACTTGGGCCTCATATGAACAATATCTTGTCAAGGACACAGAGGGGAAGTGTGTTGGCCTAGTGACTGCTCCTCTTCATGCAGTAGATGGAGTTTTGATGGATAAGCTTCGTGTTGAGTGTATTCTCAACAGTGGTTGCCAGGTAGTTGCCCTTAGGCACGAGTTATGGGAGGCTCTGGGTGCCCCTCTTCACTCTGACATGTGTATGACTTTGGAGGCTGCTAACCAATCAAAGGAGAGTACTCTAGGTGTCATAGAAAATGCCTCTCTGTGTATTGGGCCTGTCAAAGCCCATCTCCAGATCCAAGTTGTTGACAGAGCCCCATTTGACCTCCTCCTAGGCTGCCCATTTTTCTGTCTCCTCAGCAGCATTCTTTGAGACTTCCCAGATGGCGAGCAATCGTTAGAAATCCATGACCCCAACTCAGGCCGCCAACTGTTAATCCCCACTTGTCCCCGTCATCGCCTCTATCAGTACCCTCGATTCATAAACCCAGAAGATGAGGCAGAGTATTTCGCTCGCCAAGAATGCCGCTGCCACTTGGATATGGGAGAACAGGGTTTTTAATGTCGGTCAATGACTCGCCAGAGTTTTGAGGAGACCAAGAGAATATAGTATCTGTGTGTTCCCTTTATGTTTCAGATTCCCCTTCTTCGACGAGATCGTTTGGTTCGCCATTTCATACAGACTCTGAAGAAAATAAAGCTGCTGCAGTGTTATTACTCGATTATACCCCTGATAGTGTGCCCGTTCTTGATCCATTTGACTTGAGTTTCATTTCCCCAAAAGATCCCTTCCTGTTTTCTACGAGTACTACCATTTCTCCACTGACACTTTTAGTTCTTTGATCCAATCTTCATTTCGACCCAGTTTATCATGTTTTAAAGTACAAGCCTGTAGTGAAGAAGGTGAAGCCTATCCCAACTGCGACACCTGTCGAGTTCAGAGTAGAGCATTGGGAGATTGGTGACCCCCTCGCAGACCTTCCTGTATTACCATACCACCCCCCTACTTTTGTTCCTGGTTCTAGATTTATGGTGCAATGAGCAGAAGAGCTCAATCTCGACCCTGCCAGGTTCCTTTGGCCAGTGGAATTAAACCTCGTTTGATGGCTCATTCATACCCACGAAGCAGCATTTGCTTGGGAGACCTCTGAATGAGGGACTTTTCGTGAAGACATGTTCCCTCCCCTGAAAATTCCGACACTGTCCCACAAGCCTTGGGTCAAATGAAACATCCCTATCCCACCTGCCATTTTTCGAGATGTCATTAACATGATTAAAGAAAAGGTTGCTGCTGGAGTCTATGAACCATCCACCTCGTCCTACCAATCCAAGTGGTTTTGCATTGTCAAGAAAGATGGGAAATCCCTTCATCTTGTTCACAATCTACAGCCACTGAACGCTGTCTCTATCCAAGATTCAGCAGTCCCCCCTTTCGTTGACTCGATCGCAGAAGCCTTCACCTGCCATTCAGTGTATGGAATCCCCAATCTCATGGTAGGATATGACCACAGGACCATCCACAATGATTACTGCGACCTTACCACTTTCCAAACCCCTATCAGCACTCTTTGACTCACAAAACTTCCTATGGGTTACATGAACGCCGTCCAGATCTTCCATGGGGACGTCTGCTGGATCTTGAAGGAAGAAATCCCCGAAGTCACCATCCCCTTCATCGACGACTGCCCCATCAAAGCCCAAAATCATGCTACCAAAACGCTGACGGTACCTTCGAGACGATACCTGAAAATCCTGGAATTTGCCACTTCATCTGGGAGCATCTCCAGAATACCAACCATGTCCTCCATTGACTTTGTCATGCCAGTGCCACAGTATCTGCCAAGAAATGTGTAATTGCTGCTCTGTCTATCGTTGTTGTTGGACATAAGGTATTGTATGAGGGGAGGATTCCAGACGAGGCAAAAGTCCAAAAGATTAAAGACTGGCCTTACTGTGCTAACATCACTGAGGTCAGGGGCTTTTTAGGTCTTTGCTCGTACTGCTGGATCTTTATCAAAGATTTCGCCAAACATGCACGTCCCCTTGTCGAGCTGACCAGGAAAGAAGTCCCCTTTGATTTCAGAGATGAACACTGCGAAGCCATGGACTATCTCCACTCAGCTATCATTTCCTCTCCAGTGCTTCGAAGTATCAACTATAATTCTGCCCTGCCCATCATCCTTGCAGTCGACACCTCAAACATCGCCATCAGATATATGTTCATGCAGGAGGGTGAAGATAGCAAGAGATACCCTGCTCGTTTCGGATCCACTACACTTAATGAACGTGAGTGGCATTATAGTCAAGCCAAGCTTGAACTTTTTGGCCTTTTTCGAGCCCTACACGATGTGTGGCTTTATATCTTCAGCACAAAGAACTTGGTTGTAGAGGTGGATGTGAGGTATATCAAGGGTATGATTAAAACCCTGACTTGCAGCCCAATGCCACTATCAATTGCTGGATCACTGGCATCCTTCTCTTTGACTTCAAACTTGTGCATGTACCTGCTGCCAAACATGCTGTGCCAGATGGACTGTCTAGGAGGCCCAAAGCCGATGAAGACCCCAAAGTAGATGAAGAAGAATACAAGGCCTGGGTCGATGCATGCAGAGCTTTCGCAATGGAATTGGTGAATCATTGAGAGCCAGGGGTGCAGGTGTTACGTCCTCATCTGAAATCACCACTGTCTGTCTACCACCTATCCAGTCCCCTACCTCAGGATATCAGTATTTTTACTGCCATCGAAATGCTGCCAGATAATGCTGAAATAGAGATTCCATGATCAGAGAAAGTGAAGCAGAGAGATGAGAGGTTGGAAGTGGTGAAAGAGTTTCTGGAGACGAAGAAACTGCCAGATGGAATAGGAGAGAAAGAGCTGGAGAGCCTCGTCCAACTGGCATCCAGATATTTTGTCAAAGGCGGAGAATTGTGGAGGAAAGAGATGCAAGGTTGTCACCAACTCGTAGTCTGCCCTCATAAACGTCTCAGCCTTATTTGTCAAGCCCATGACGAGTTGGGGCACAAGGGTATCTTCTCCACCCACATGTGTTTACTGATACGTTTCTGGTGGCCTATGCTAGAACAGGACGTACACTGGTACATCAAGACATGTCATGAGTGCCAAATTCGCCACCTCGATTGTATTCATATTCCCCCCATCATCGCTGTCCCAGAACTGCTCTTCTATAAAGTCTATGTCGACACCTTCATTATGCCAAAGTCAAACAGTTATCGATATGTTACTCAAGCTCGTTGCTCACTCACTAGCTACCCCGAGTGGGCTATGCTTCGATTGGAAACTGGGAAGTCGATAGGCAAGTTCTTATTTGAACAGATTCTGTGCCGATGGGGAGCCATTGGGGAAATTGTCACCGACAATGGTGGACCTTATGTTCTAGCTCTCGACTGGCTGTCAAAGACTTATGGCATTCGACATATCACTATATCTCCTTATAACTCACAAGTGAACAGTGTCGTAGAATGGTGGCATTTTGATGTTAGAGAAGCGATGGTAAAGAGTTGTGAGGGAGAGGCATCGAGGTGGTCAGAGGTTGCCCCATCAGTGTTCTGGGCAGAACAAGTTACCATTCACAAAGCTATGGGATTCTCTCCATATTATATGGCTCACGGTGTCCATCCTAGACTTCCTTTCGATTTCACCGAAGCAACATTCCTCTTTCCTTATGAAGCAGACTTTTACTCGACCACTGACCTCATCGCTAACCGTGCTCGTCAACTTCAGAAGTGTCCAGAAGACCTGGCACTAGTCCATGAACGAGTCCTGAAAGCCTGCTTCACCTCTGCCAAAGACTTCGTATCCCGTTTTGAGTGCACAATCCACGATTTCGACTTCGAACCTGGCTCACTCGTCCTCGTCAGAAACTCTCATATTGAGAAGGAGCTAGATTGAAAGATGAAACCCCACTACCTAGGTCCTATGGTAGTGGTGCATCGTACTAAGGGTGGATCTTACCTTCTTGCAGAGCTCGATGGAGCCATCTCAAAATTCCACTATGCCACCTTCTGTCTGTTCCCCTACTATCCTCACAATAAATCTCATATAGAGGTCACCCACCTGGTGGGCCTCGAAAGCTCTGCCATAGAACAACTCAAAGATGACTCCCTTCCTGACCCAGAGCTTGCTGGTGTCCTTAGGGACAAGTCAGATGAGTAACTTGTACCCTACGTCTCGTGTTTCTTTTCTTCTCTTTTCTTTCTTTCTTTCATTTCTTTCGTTGACTTGACAGACAATCTACTTATGTGCAACCTTCGAAACAAAAAAAGACTGCCATCAAAAAATATATAAATATACTGTCAATTCAAGCCCTTCATTTCTTTCAAACTTGTTTCATAGACTTACTCACCCCTTCTCTTTAAAGAATACTGCCAAAAATACATTATGAAGAAGACAATAGAAAAGCTGCTCCTTCAGATACCACTCGTTACTTTCTCTTTCTTCTTCTCGTTGGATGTTCTGACTTCCTACAGACACTTTTCTCCCTACTATACCCGCATGTGTGGCAGTGTTTTTGTTTCAGATCAGATTTCATACTCTTGACCAGAAAAACTGCTTACGAGTCGGACACACACTGCTATTTCTCTACGCTATGGCCCAGACGATGACACCATCCTATGGACCCTCTATGTTGTACCTTTCCCACCACTCCTTCAGAGACTGTAGCTGTCACTTGTTACTGTGGATCGCCGCAGCCATAGTCCCTGCCTCGTTAGTGACCTGCGATATCCATGAGTATAGGTGGCTCAGTGACTCCTCACTCCATACGATCGAGTCCCTGAGTGCAGCGATTGTTATGTCCAATTCTTTGATCACTCTTCGACCTCTTCTCTGCGCTCATTGATTGCTCCTCGACGACCTTGGGGGAGTGTCTTCCTCTTCAAATGGCAGTGGCGATATGTTTGGAGTATCCTGAGGACTGGTAAGGTCGATGTCGACCTCCTGTCTCTTTACAGTAGCCAGCACCTCGTCTGGTTCGTCAAGAAGGCCGCTGGGAGTGGCAGAGAATGCCAACGCATCTTCAACCAGGTGTTCTGCAGCTCTAGGAGGCATTGGGGTGGGAACAGGAGTGTTGGGTATGCTAGAAGGAAGGAATAATGGGGCAGGAGGAGGTGGAGGCAAACTTGGAACAGGTGCTGGCACAGAGACTTCTTTGTCAGGGTTGACAAGAAGCCAGACTCATGGTAGAACTTTTCGTGTCGATGACGTCGTCAAGGATCCAGTGGGAATGGGAGTAGGCACAGGGGCAGTCTTCGGTCTTTTGCTCATCGATGCAGCCGACGCTGGTGGACCTTCTTGATTCTTGCACTATGTTTCCATGAGCCTGTTGTCCTGCTGCAGGAAGCTCATCACTCACCTTCCAACCTGTCTTATAGGCTTTGTCACACTTCTTTTTCCCTTGGTGACACCACTCGCAGGCTTGCCCTTCCTCTCGCACACACAGGATCCCCAGCCTAGTGCAAAGTCCGCATGGCTCCTGGTCAGTCTCTGCAACTTCCCCAGTCGTCTCTATAACATTGCGTGTCCTCTCAATAGACGTCAAGATACTCTTGTTGGGAGCAGGTGGCTCCTTCCTAGCCACAGCGTCAGTTGACACCAACTGAAGACGATGAAAGTGTTAGAGAAATGGAAAAGGACTAGGATACATGTGCACCCTTGCTCTGACTTTCTCCCTTCCAGCGGCCTTTTCTACTTGCCTCTGTGAATGCCACGTGCCCTCCCCACCTGTTTGAGCTGTGCTTGAAGATGGCATGTCCTTGCCCTTTCCCTTCCCTTTGGAAGCCCACTGTGGGAAGCAAGCCTGGATGGCCGTTAGTCGCTCAAAGGCCTCACTGATGGCAATCTCAGTGTCCTCGTCATAGTCTGGAACACTGGTGCTGACGTTGGCAGCGAGCTTGCATAGTGTCTCAATGTGTTCCTGTCATTCCTTGTCACCTATCAGCTACCCTCTACATCGCAGCCCTGACTCACCAACACTTTGTAGAAATGGTCCACCCACTCATGTTCCACATCCTCTCCAGCTGACTCGTCTGGAATCTCCTTCATCACAGCCTCCAGCTTCTTCATGTCGGCTGCCCACATCTTGGGTACGAGTTCCCATGCAGCATTTGGGGGAAGAAAACGAGGAGCGGCCATGGTTGTGTTCTTGGAAGTGGACATCATGTTGGCTAGAAGTGAGCGAGTGGTGATGAAGATGGTGGTGGTGAATGGGACTTAGAGAAAGAGAGGAGCAGCATTTTGTTTGGTACATTTTGGTGGCCTTTGTTGATGCAAAGCTTGTTGCCACAGCATGTGACCGAGAACCCCGTGCCTCTTCCATTGATCCATGCACAGCCACACCACATGTATGACGTCATCCCGTTTCCATCCCGATCACCACACACCCCTGACCGAGGATGGTCAGCATTCGAAGACCCTGGGAGGTGTAGGGAGCCTATACTCCCTGAGGCTACAGAGCTCCCTTAGCAGCCTTTCTCACTCTCAGTAGTTGCTCGCTCACGCATTATGACACTCCCTTGGCTAGAAACATCGCCATGTATGCTAACATCACACCTTCTGTCACATCATGTACCTGTGCCAGCAACATCACTGCTGACTCACCAGTTACTGTATTAGGTTCATCCTCTGTCGACATATCCCCTCAGCAGCTACATATGGAATGGAGTGTGAGCAGTACCAGTAAGTTTTGTAGTGAAACTGGCCAGTGTAGGAACACTTGGACATCGACAGACTCGAATGATGGCCAACTGCAGCTTTACGTGCTTGGCATCTTTTGTAGGTCCTTATTTACCCAATAAACCTTCATACTGAACCCTACCTAATTAGGCACTGAGAAGCACACTCTGCACATTGGGACTGACTTGGCTTCGTCGGTCTCATCTGGACTTGTTCACCAAGGAGTTGTTCCGTGCACCCTGTTGCACCCTCATACCGCTGTCATGATGGACGCCTTGGAATTTTACCATGTAGCTTGCAATTGCAGTCTGCATCTCTCCATACAGGCATTTGTAAAGACTATCTCAGATCTTCAAGGTGTATGTTTCATATGGTCTACTGCCAGACTGCATGTTCACATTGACTTAGATTCAGTATCGGCCCTACCTAGCCCACTTATTTAGCATCGCTCTCAACATTTACCTCCAAATGCATCTAGTAGTCAATGAACTTGTCCTCAAAGCACTTTGTCATGATACACCAGACTGGCACCTCAAGAATGCTTGCCCTGCTTGCATGTATACTCTCGAGGACAAGCCAAATCTGAAGTTCAAATTGTTGTTTGCAATGGATGGAAATGATTTGCTCAAATGCATCTCAAGGGCAGCAATCGGCAGCTACGAATCTACTGAGAAGGATGTTGAGGAGTGGTTTATAGGTGATGACCGTTATCTGTCTCAGACATTCATCGACCAATTTGGAGTGGGATGCAGCAATGAATCTTTGATGGAACCCACAGTATGTTCATTTCGATTTTCCTCTACTATTATCATTCTACCTTCCTAACCTACAGGCTGACAATGACAACCCATGTGCTGGAAGGTGTAAAAACATGAAAGAAGATGTTACTTCAAGAATGTGGGGTATATTTGACGAAGCTGGCATCTTCATGGCTGTCTGCAGGCATGGGTTCTCACTAGTGGTCACGGATATAGTGCAGAGCGGCGAACAGTGAGTGTTTTATTTCCTGCATACATCTTGCTTTGTCTGACAGAAAACTAGGGCCAAGTATCCACTTGCTGCTGTCTCCAAACTATTGGATGCATTTGGAGAGGATCTTGCAGGTGGTTATGACATAGGCTGTAAGTTTGGAACCACTCTCAATCACAGCACGGTCGGACCAAGGGTGTGAGCGTTGAACTATACATCGCTTGTGCTGGCATTCCATGGCTATGCCCATCGTTGTCTATGTCAGCTTCGCTTCTTAGCAAGATACATTGATGGCATGGGGCTCGAAGATCTTGAAGGCTGCGAGCACATGTTTTCAAAAACAAATGGGTTGGCATCAGCTGTACATTATGCAAGTGCATTTCATCACTGTCAAGCGATCGTGGGGTACATAGCACACAACAACGAGCACAAGGTTTACCAGAATCTCAGTAAGTCATTGTTTTACCTATGAAATACAAGGAGTTCACATATTCTAGCTACAATGATCCTCAACAACTACAGACAGGCCCTTTGCATTGTTCAAGAAGGAAAAAACACCCTCCCATGCCTCATGGATGACCCTGGTATTACAGATGCTTCAGTATTTAGGACGTGGCTCTTGGAGGAGAATGAGTACTTGATCACTCATTCACATGAGCCTGAAGAGGAAATGCTACAAATGTAATACTGGCAGAAGCTCATCAATTTGGATGCAAGCCAGTAAGTCAGTGTTTGGCACATGTTGCATGGCTCACTCTCTCCCAGGAAACATCTCAGTGACCTCGCTTGGACTGTGGCTACCCCTTCTTCCACAGGAACATTGTCATTCGTCCAGATGGATATTGCAGCCATGATGCAAAAGGAGACAATGTGTTGCCATGCCATGGAGAACTTTGAGAAGGATCTCAAGGTGGTTCAGGACCTTGAAGTTAAGCTCAGTATTACAAAACATTGGGTGCCTGAGGATGAAGAGTGGCAGACTGCTGGCCACCTAGTTGCTAATCGCAAGTATCAGCGCTGCCTCGATCAACTCGAATCCCTCATTGTTGCCTGGATTTTTGAGTTGTCAAAGATGAACCAGGTGGGCACAGGTAAATTCATTACTGTTTTATGATTCACACAATCAACTTGCATCTACCAGGCTACAAACTGCGCAAGCACATTGCAAAGGCCCTCAAGGCATGCTCAGCTGCCATCCACACCACACTTGATTGGTTCAATACAGCTGCTCATGCCTGTTCCCCCCCACGTCGTCAACTCATGTTCAAAGAAGTTGTGGAGTATACGTTCCTCACAGACTTCAATCTCCTTTGTAATGCTACCCATGAGGATATCTCTCAGTGTCCCTGGGCTTCTCCTGCTGTGTGTGCAGCCATGGACCACTACTTCAAGGTTTGCTGTGTGGAGGAGGAAATTGAGTGCCTCAACGTTGAGATCCATTGTATGGTCATGTATCTACATGATGAAGATCGCTACATGACAGCCTGTATCACCCAGCTTCAAGTTAGCCACCCCCCCCTCACCTATCAAGTTCAGCTCTACCACAGCATTCGAGCCAGATTCACCAATCATCATTTGCATCTCCTTACTGAAATGGCTGGTCTCCACAGGTTCACAGGTACTACTTTTCCAGGAAATTCAACAAAGACAAACCCTGGAGATAGTGCAGGAGAGCCCATGACTGTAATCCCCCCAGCCATCTCTATTGCCACCACTCCCACTTTCACTCTTGCAGCCTCTGACTCTGGTGACGATAACAGTGACCTTGATGAGTTTGATGCAGACAAGGATGAGTATGAGGATGACAGAAGTCTTGAAGTAAGGCAGACCAACTCAGGTTTTACCTGTGAGAGGGAGTCTCAGACTTTAAATGAACAAGTCTATATTGTAGTACTCTAACCTGTGAGAGGGAGTCTACACATTATTCAGTAATGTAAATATCAAGAAAACGGAATAGAATTTACCTCAGACTTTAAATGAACAAGTCTGAGGTTCGCCGAAGGGAAAAACATTCAACCTAAGTTAAGGTAAATTATGTAAGGCTGTGCAGTGACAAAGACAAGGAAGACAAGGTGAAACCAGTCAAACTCCAACACACCCACTCAACGAACTAAGCCTTAAAAGATAAGTCCCATACAAGGAGAAAACAAAAAATGTTTGTCTCGAGAGAGACCCTTTGTGAGGACGTCCACAACCTGCTCCGTAGTAGGTACATACTTGACAACGAGTTCCCCATCCTCAATTTTCTCCCGAACGAAGTGGTGTCGAATAGAAATATGTTTCGTGCGATCATGAAACATTGCATTACTTGTTAGCGCGATCGCAGATTGATTGTCGACAAAAAGAGGAGTAGGGGGGACCATTGCATCTGCATCTAGTTCACGGAAAAGAGTGCGAAGCCAAATAATTTCTTTCGTAGCGGCAGATATGGCCATATACTCGGCCTCAGTGCTTGATAGCGCTACGGATGTCTGCTTCTTAGAAGACCAACTTACTGCTCCGCCGGACAGCAAGAAAACATAGCCAGTGACCGATCGACGGTCATTTATATCTGCAGCCCAGTCCGCATCTGCATAACCAACTAGGGCACCTGGGATAGACTTCGAATAGGTAAGACGGGCATCAGCTGTTTTTCGTAGATAGCGGTATACTTGCTTCAGCGCGGAGAGATGGCGATCACCAGGACAGGCAGCATGCCGGCTCAATACGCCCACTGCGAAAGCAAGGTCGGGACGCGTAGCCAGCATCGCATACATCAGGGCGCCAAGACCACTTTGGTATAACTTGAGGTCGCACTCCGGAGACTTCAGCTTTTCGAGTTTGAGGTTTTGCTCGATTGGAGTAGCAACTGCACGTCCATCCTGCATTCCCATGCGCTTGAGAATAATCTCGACGTAGCGATTCTGAGATAGCTCAATAGTCCCTTTGTCCCTGTCTCGTAGAATCTCCATTCCGAGAATCCAACGTGCTTCGCCCAAATCTGCTAGGTCGTACTCTGCAGCCAACTGCTTTTTCAGCCACTCAATAGCCTCATGGCTCTTCGAAAGTATGAGCTTGTCGTCTACATACACAGCAACAATTATGAGTATCCCATTTTCAACTTTGAAGAACAGGCTGTGGTCGGCAAAGCTGCGGGTGAATCCAAGAGATTCGAAGACTTCTCTGAGTCTGGTATACCATGCTTTCAGAGCTTGCTTGAGTCCATACAAAGCACGATAGAGGCGCCATACAGTATCATTCGAGTTCCTGAATCCAGGGGGAGGACGAAGGTAAATTTCCTCTTCAAGCTTCCCATTCAGAACAGCGGACTTCACATCCATCTGATGGATCTCGAGATCATGCTGAGCTGCAAATGCGAGTAGAAAACGGATGGTGGAGAACTTAGCTACGGGCGCAAACATCTCCGTATAATCAACGCCGTAGACCTGAGTGAACCCCTTTGCTACCAAACGAGCCATATATTTTTCAATATCGCCAGTCGGCCCTCGTTTGATCTTGTAAACCCATTTTGAGTCTATGACCTTTCGGTTGCGCGGGCGTGGTACCTCCTCATACAGCCCGATCTTCACGAAATTCGACAGTTCTTCGGCCATCGCTGCATACCAGCAGTCAGCATCAGAGCGCTGCATTGCCTCAGAGAACGTGTTTGGTTCGTTGTCGCATGCTGTGCTTGCTTGGTAAGCGGTGTGTACTTGTTGTGGCTGACCTAGCTCATCTCCGCATTGCCTCACCGCACGCTCGCCCTCTACAGCCGCGTCGTCCTGTGCCGTTTCTGACCTTTCGTTTACAGCGCTTTCGATGGGTAGTGTACCAGGCTCGTAAGCATTGATGAAGAAGCGTTGATCGTCGTCACGCGTTGGCTGACGACGCACCCGAGCTGATCTTCTGACTGCTGCTGGCGGAATTGGCACTGGATATGGACCTGGAGGCCGTGCGGCTGCTTCGCTTTGCTGCGGGAGCATACGGAGGGGTCGTTGGGGTCGTGCTAGGTGCGTAGCTTGAGTTGTTTGCTCTTGGAATGGTCCGAAATCAATTTTTTCAGCTTTTTGAGGCATTTTTGATTCGGATTGCGAACGTTTTTGATCGCTGGCCATCGGCGCTTCGTCTAGGCTCCCGAGAGGGTCCATGACACTCTCCCAGTCTCCCCCTTCGCTTTCCCCTTCATCGGAGCTCTTATCAGAGAGATCTGATGCCGTTTTGCTCGCAGGAAGGTGAGTTTCACCTCGCGCGCCTTTTCCATTGGTAGCAGACACTTGAGCCTTCATTTCCTTGGTTACCAGGTCAATTTCAACTCGTTCGAGCTCACTGCCATCTCCCTCGTCAAAAACGACATCGCGCGTTTCAACAATTTGTCCAGTAGGCCGATGAACACAAGTGTAAGCCTTTTTATTTGTGGAATACCCTAGGAAGGTGCATTCAAGGGACTTGACACCTAACTTATGTCGCTTTTCTTCAGGGATATGGGCATGTGCAGTACAGCCAAAGACTCGAAGATGGGCAACAGAAGGTTTATTTCCGGAGTATGCTTCATAGGGCGTAGAAAATTTGTCGAGCGCTTTCGTAGGAAGACGGTTTATGATGTGGGCGGCATGTAGTACCGCATCCCCCCAGAACTTGTTCGGTAGACCTGCGTCGTTGAGCATCGCACGTGCACACTCAATGAGCGTTCGGTTCATTCGTTCCGCAACGCCGTTCTCTTGTGGTGTGTACGCATTCGTCTTTTCGTGATGTATGCCCTTAGACTTCAGATAGGCCTTGAATTCCTTTGAACTATATTCGCCACCACCATCGCTGTGGAGGTAGTTTGGCTTGCATCCGGTTTCGGCTTCTGCACGCACGAAGTACTCCTTCGTAAATCCAAATACTTCGTCTTTTGATTTTGCCAACTTCACCACTAGGTGGTGAGAATGTCCGTCGATGTATGTGACAAAATACCGGTGACCGGTCCGTGCTGTAGTTTCCATGGGGCCGCATACGTCTGAGTAAGTTCTGTGAAGAACATTTGGATTTTGCACATCTGACTTTGCCGTTATGGGCTCGCGATGTTGCTTTCCTTTCAGACAAGCCTTGCAAGTAGACGCATTATGATCTTTAGAGCCAATTACTTCCATCCCTGAGACCATATCTTTTTCTTCGAGTTTAAGGACATTTTTAATATTTGCATGCCCGAGGCGTCGATGCCAGATCTCGAGGGTTGCTTTAGACATGGTGGTGCGGGAGGTGAAGGCGGACAGGGGAGTAGTGGGATCGAGTGCTCCTGGTGCGTTGACTATGCATGCAGAATGACTGCCGGACGTGACGCTTGCTTCCAATATGTACAGGGATTTCTGTTTGGATGCCAGCGCTGCCACTTTGTCTCCAGCTAGTATCTTGCAGCCGTGTTCTCCGAAAATAACCTGCAGGCCTTTTGAGGCTAAGGCCGGTACAGACATCAAGTTTGTGTCGAGATCAGGTACATAGTACACATCTCGTAGCAGGGTAGGACTTGAGCGACCATTGTCCAGTTTCATGTCCATTTCGATTCTCCCCTTGCCAGTGGCTAGGATCGACCTGCCATCACCGATGATGACTGGTTGTGTCGGAATTAATTTTTGGAAGGAGGTGAACCATGCGCGCTGACAGCACATATGTGCTGAGGCACCGGAGTCGATGACCCATTCTGATGCACCTGTACCAGAACAAGTATGCGCCATGAAGAGCTGGAGGGAAGTGCTGTCTGCATCCTCCACTTGTACGATTTTCGCTGACAGCTCGGTTTTCTCTTTTGACTTGTCGCTTTGCGAGGTTGACTGAGAGGTCGCCTTCGCCGCTTCGTCCGCTTTCTTCTTATGACACTCGTTTTCCGTATGCCCAATTTTTCCACAGGGTTTGTAAGTACACTGCTTCTTTTTTCTCTTCTTGTCCGTCGGCTTAGACTTCTTGCTAGTAGTCATCTTTGCAGCTAGTGCTGACTGCGTCTTGGTGGACAGTTGAGACTTTTCCTCAATTAGGACTTGGGCTTTGACTGCGTCGACAGAGAGCTTGTCATCTGATGCCATCAAGATAGTACGGAGTGTCGAGTATGACTGCGGAAGAGATATGACCATAGCTATTGCTACGAGCGAGTCGTCGAGAGGTTGACCAAGGGATGCGAGTATGTGAGCCTTCTGATGCATAGCATTCAGTTGGGTTTCCATGGGTTGATCGTCTGTGAGGGTCCCACGGAATAACTTGCCGATGATATAGGCAATACTCTGTTTGCCTTTACCCTCATACCGCTCCTTCAGCTTGTTCCAGGTTTCTGCCGCGGTGGCTGCATATAGGACACTGCTCAGAGGTTCATCCTTGAGTGTGAGCGTTATCTGCGCACACGCCTCTCTGTCCTTATTTTGCCATTCTTCATGTTCGTCTGGGTGGGTGTTAGGGTCCAGAGATTTTGTTTCGGAACCAGCAACGACGTTCCAGAGTGCTCGAACTGACAAGACCTTTTGCATTCGAAATTTCCACATCTGATAGTTAGAGCCATCATCTGCGAGAGCTGCTATGTCGTAGAGTCTGCTAGATCCTTGAGAGACCTTAGCGCTTGCAGACGCTGACGTGTTTGAGCTTGCAGACGGCCCAGCCTTTGCCTTTGAGGCAGATGATGCAGATGGCGATGACATATCTTGTAGCTAGTAGTGGTACCACTTGTTCGAATATGATTTGAGTATGTTAGAGCTCGGGGCTCATAACCTCTTGAAGTAAGGCAGACCGACTCAGGTTTTACCTGTGAGAAGGAGTCTCAGACTTTAAATGAACAAGTCTATATTGTAGTACTCTAACCTGTGAGAGGGAGTCTACACATTATTCAGTAATGTAAATATCAAGAAAACGGAATAGAATTTACCTCAGACTTTAAATGAACAAGTCTGAGGTTCGCCGAAGGGAAAAACATTCAACCTAAGTTAAGGTAAATTATGTAAGGCTGTGCGGTGACAAAGACAAGGAAGACAAGGTGAAACCAGTCAAACTCCAACAAGAAGCACCCTCACTCTGCAGGAAATCATTTGTATATTATCAGACAGGTGTGGGGTGCAGGAGTAATGCTAGTCTGCCACATTAGTAGTTTGCATAGATGTAAGTACACTTCAATATGTCAGCTCAGAACGTTACTCATGATATAAGATAGGGGTGCATGAATGGTGGGAATGCACACAGTCATGCCAATGTCATGAGATATTGAGTATTATTCATACTGTACCTTGGCCTACTGGACAAACAGAGTATTACATCTGAAGGACAGGATGTAATTAATTATCTAGATTTATTCATGATATAAGGCAGGATAGTGGCGCGAGGATGGTGGGAATGCACACAGCCACGCTGACATCATACGATATCAAGCATTATTCATACCAGACTTAATTAGCCTATAGGTGAATATAGTATTACATCCAAAGGGCAGCACGAGGGATGCAGGGATGGTGGGAATGCACACAGCCATGCTGATGTCATGGGATATCAAGCATTATTCATACTGGACTTAATTAGCCTATGGGTGAATGCAGTATTGCCTCTGAAGGGTGGGACATATGCATTATCTACATTTATTCACACTTAGGGCAGGACAGGGGGGGCGGGAATGGCAGGAGGGCATGTATTGCCTCCGAAGGGCAGGACGTATGCATTATCTACATTTATTCATACTTAGGGCGGGATAGGGGGGGCAGGGATGACGGGAGGGCATGTATTGCCTCTGAAGGGTGAGACATATGCATTATCAAGATTTATTCATACTTAGGGTGGGATAGGGGGGCAGGGATTCCCTTGTACTCTAAACTAACAAATATCACTGTAGGAATATCCCCCTCATAAGTTGCCTCATTTATAATTCCCTTGTGCTGCCCTTGTCTCACATGAAACTTCAGCCTAATGGATGTCATGGCAACGGTCATTGGTGTTGTTCCACACCAAATAAGCTGATCATTGAAAGACATCACCTAAAGTCAATTTTCATTTGTACTCCTCTCTACTGCCTTTACTACTCACTGATTACTTCCAGCTCATAAAACAATTCATTCCTACTATCAAATGGCATCTTCCATTCATATCCCCACTGCTGCCCTTAATGATGTGGCTTTCGCTCTTCTAGAGCAGTATGTGCAGGGCAAGGTTTCTGATATGATCACTCTGACTAAGATAGATGTCAAGCTCACTGTTGCAGGTATCCCCTTTGACCAGGAAGAATGGCTCGATCTCATGGGGATCATCTTGATGGATCCCAAAGAGGGCTTCAATTCCATCAAGGCTGCTCAGCAGCTTGAGCAGATGAAGATGACCACTGTTTTGGAGGATGTTGCTGCATGGCAGCTACTTTTGGGATGGGCAGTGTAACAGGGAGAGTCAGAGTCAGGAGTCAGTCAGGGGAAGCAGGAGTGCCAGGGAGCAAGGGGTGCCAGGGGTCTTGGGGTCAGGGAGACGAGGGGCCAGTGGCAGGGCTTAGTAAGCAGAGTCTAGCATTTGTCTTGCTTGGCATTGGGCATCGGACTACAAGTACAGCTCTGGTGTATCCATCTGGTGATGAGAGGGGAGTACAAACCCCAGGAGAAAGAAATATTCCACAGTCAAGTACACTACAAGAAGTGGCAAAAATTCATGGCCTTGGCAGATGAAGAACTGAGGAGGCAATGGGAAGTGGAACAGGCACCATGGAAAGCAGTGTATCGTTGTCACCAGATGAGACAGAAGAGCTCAACCTATTTACCCCATGCAGACTGACAGGTGACACAGCAACATGGCCAGAAGGCAAAGGGAAATGGAGAAGCTTGAACACAAAACAAAATGTACAGCAATACCATTTGTGACCAGCAGTCTTTCCCCCACAGTTTGGAGACCCAATAGCACAGAGAGAGTGGAAAGCTGAACAAGCAGAAACACCAATGTGTGGACCCCAAGCATCAGAGTCAACCAACTTGCCAACTCAAGTGGTCCTGGGGTGAATGATGCTGTACCAGATCATAAACATCAATGAAACAGCGAAGATCGTTCCACTGTTCAGAGGAGACTACTCTGGCAAGGAAGAGCCAGCAGATTGGTTCACAGAGTTCCAACTATCCGTACTGGCAATGTGGTCAGAGGAGATGAAGGTGGACCAGTTTGGCCTCCAGGTGGCAGCAGGAAGCTATGCAGATCAGTGGTTCACAGATCTACCACACAGCAACAAGGCAAATCTGGCAACACTCAAAGCAGCATTCTTAAAGAGGTGGCCACTGCCTAAGAGGCCAAAGTGGACGAAGGCGCAACAATGCAAGTGCATCAGGGCTCTGGCACTGAAAGAGGAAGAGGTCAGGGTATGGATAGAGTGCAAAGAAGGGGGAGACTATGGCCATGTCCTGTGGGCAGTGAAGGTGATGAGGCTGGCACTGAGCATGGGGGACAGCAAGGGCAAACTCATCGAGTATGTGGTAGAAGAAGCACCCCCAATCCTGTGAAACGAGTTAGAGGAGGAGTATGAGAATTGGGACAAGTTTGTAGAGGTGGTGAGGAAAGTCAAGCTGAAGAAACTGGCACGAAGCAGGGAGACGAAAAGGGGAGAACAGGAACTCAGGAGTGAAGCCACAGCCCTGTGCCAGCAAATCAGCCAACTCATGATGTGACACATGGCCCAAACATACCAAGCATGACCAGCACTGCACACAGAAGGGGAGGTCACCCAACCAGGCTATTCAGGCCAGTATGCTAGGATGGGCATGGCATCAAATGTGGCCGTGAGGAGCGCAATGGTCCCAAGAGTCACACTAATGAGAGCACAAATCCTAGAAAAAGCAAGAATGCTACTGCACCAACCAGACTCAGAAGTGGGCAGATGGCTGTACGAAGCAGATGTTCAAGCTTGGCACTGAGCGTTCAGAGAAGAAACCATGCTGTCACTCGAATGCCCATATCCACTAAGGCCAGGCATGGCAGAGGCAGGGTCAGGAGAGTGTTTTAGCTGTGGAATGGTCACAGAACCACTGCATGTGGGAAGTACGTGCTCAGCCAAGGAAACTCTGTGACTCCACAAAACAGGATGGCATCAGCTGGTAGCGAGCATGCTAAGGAGGATGGTGCAATTCAGAATGACTCCAACCCCAGTCCAGTACATATGGCCAGTACCACAGCATGGTGACATCAAACCAGAAGCAAGTATACTGCATGTATACACAGTGGCAGCAGGAGAGGGGTGGCAAGGAATGAACCTCGAGCAAGATGATCCACAGGGGGAGCAATGGGACTGGATGGTAGAGGGAAACTTCTAGGGGCTGTGCACAACAACAGACCAATGACAGCCCCAGACAGCAGTCTGTCTACAGAGGCACAAGAGCCGAAGAAAGAGGAAGGGTCACTTACAGCAGAACTAGGAACAGGCCCTGTGGAGATCAGTGGTAGAGAAGAGGAGCATGAAGTAGAGCAAGGACAGTGCAGATTGCTCACAAGTAAAGTACAGAGTCTCGAAAATACAGTTACTGATGTCTACACATTGGATGCGATGGGTCAGTGGATTAGGCCAAAGGTCAGCCACCCATTCCTAGCAGTACCAAGCCTGGAAGGACCATGGGGAGAAAGGGTCAGGTTTCTGGCTGTGGTCAACAACAGAGCAATGATCACCATGATAGACATGGAAGCGTATTACAAAGTGAAAAGCAGACTGGAAAAGCTGAGTCCATCTAAGCAGGTGTTACAAATGGCAGACAGGTCACTGGTTGCATCCACAGGTACATGGGCAGGCACCCTACAATGGGGAGGTGTGAATGCACAAATGACATTCAAAGTGTTCCCAAGTGGAAAGTCATGGAAGATGCTTATAGGCAAACCACTGCTTGACCAATTAGAAGCAGTGCATGACTATGGTAGGGATGCCATACATCTGCCGAAGGGAAAAGGCCATGTCGAAGTCCAGAATTGGGTTGGGCAAGAGGTACCAGAGCAAGCACTACCCACGAGGGTTACACCTGAGGACATGGTGCAAGGAATGACAGAAGACATGAGCAAAGGGAAAGAGGTGGACATGAGGCATGTCGGTGAGGAGGTGGAGCTGGAGGAAGGGAATGACATGATGAAAGGGTACGAGGCGAGGGAAGGAGGTGACGAGAAACAACCAGAGGGCATCTTCATGAGGCTAGAAGAAGAGGGCCTGTTCTACCCACCCAGAGTAAGGGCAGTGGTAGAAGCAGTCAGATATGGACTGTTGCCACCGGACAAGCTGAAACAGGTGCAGGACAAGGTCGCTGAGTTCACAGACACATTTGTGCTGTCAGTCAAGGAGGTTTGAACAGTGCCATTCATGAAGTTTCGACTCAACATCCCAAAAGATGCTAAGTTTTCATTGAAAGTTAGCCAGAAACCACTAACCTAAGCACAGAAAGAGTGGTACTTACATATGGTTGTCTCTCGACTCTGCTGCAGGCGATGACTGGGAGGACTTTGTTAACAAGGTAACTAGCTTCTACCCTGGTGCTGATGTCAAAGGGTGTCAGTACACGAAAGCCGACCTCAAGACCCTCCTACACCACCAAGTACAAAAGCCCATGTCATCCCTCAATGACCTCGGCAAATATGTCTGTGAATTTTGCCACATCATAGCCCTGATCAACAAAAAGAAGAAATCCCTGATGACTACATCAATGAGAAGTTCCTTGAAGGTTTCCCACCTGGATTCCATAACCGCTGTGAGACACTACTTCCTGGGAAGAGTGTACGGGGAAAATAGAGGGGGGCTGAAGGAACGAATTCCTAGGTCCGTCCCAAGGGGTGCTGAGCAGGGAAAGGGATGTGCGAAAAGAGAAAGAGAATTGGTGGGGAAAATTCCATAGGAATAGGTCGATAACACTAGAACAGGCCATGGGCTTGTAGGTGTGGGGCTCTGTATGTGATTTTTCCGATACCAAAGAAACAGGTAGACTCGATGACGATGCTGGAGACACGGGGAAACTCGAAGGGCTTGACGCTAGGAACTCCCAGACTCTTCAGTCACTCAGAAAATGACTCTAAAGGGTGGATATCTTATTCCAATGCTTGGCCGGAATACTTATTGTGTACAGGAAGCAACTACAGGTATGGAAAATTTTTAGAAGGAGCGACGAATGAATAAAAGATGACACCTGTCAAATGTACAGTATGTACAACCCTGCATGTGCAAGTAAGTAGGGACTGTGTAGACGAATCATAGAAGGACAAGAAGGGAAACCGAAGCAGTACCAAAATCGACCAACCAGAATAAGTGAACTGTGGAAACACCTCTCTCGTGCGAGCAGCTTGGGACCTCGGAGGTGGGGCGGATCATGGGGGAAGCAGTGGCAGTGGCTGTGCAGTGGCTACAGTGGTGGCGACACGACAGGTGATGGGCGCTCGGAACCTGTACAGGGTTGGAGCATGGCTCATTGTGATTGGCTGAACTGGACCCAGGCCTAGACTCTTAGCTCGAGTCTGTATGATCAGCTTCGGAGCTTTGGGGAGAAGACGGTGAGGCGATCAGGGAGTCGGCGTGATGCGGAGCAGGTGATGAAATTCCTGTATGGGATTCTTTGAACATGAGGATGGGCGGGAAGGCACGAGGCAAGGCCAGAGAAACTCCTAGCTCGAGCAGGAACGGCTGTGAGTAGAGACGTCGTACATGGAATGTTACTTGTACACTCAGAGGATTACCATTCCCTACACCTCCCGGGGTCTTCGAGCGCTGACCGTCCTCGGTCAGGAGACACGTGTACAAGAAGCCGTTGCGGCAATACGGGGAATTGATGCGCAAGGCAAACACGTGCATAGAAGCAGACGACATGTGTTAGAAACTCCAGAAGGTGATGACACACACTGTGGAAAACTCCGTAGAGTCAAAGCCTGCATGATAGGTACCTTCCTTCTCCCATCTGCCTCCCTTCGCACCGTCTTCCCCATTCGAAACGTGACATCATGTCTCAGTCAACCCCACCACCCGTTTTTGCCCCTGACCATGAGGCGACTGGGGTACCTCTCCAGTGGCACCACAAGATGACGACCCTGGAAGGGTTATTGAATGCCATACCCCCGCTACACGCACCTGTGTGGGTCTCGCATGGATGGCTGATGCACTATGACCAAGTGCACGTAAGTACCAGGCAAGGTTCTGCGCTTCCCCCCCCCCTCTGAAGAAACTCCATAGTACGAGGCCGAGTGTGTGCGACTCTATGCCCTACAGAAGGGTACCGATGTCCCAGAATTTCCAGATGCCATCAAGAATGCGATGGAGGCCACCGAGTCCGATATCTGTAACCACCGTCTCCAAAACTACACCTACAACCCTAGGTGGATGGCGCCTGTGAGAGTGACGGTCACTAGCGACAAAGGGTTGTCGAGTGTTGCTCAGGACCACGGTGGCAGGTCAAAACAGGCCCGGAAACAGACAGAGAGAGCAGCAGCAAGCAGTAGTAAGGGGAAACAGATGGTGCGTTTTTCTCCGGAACCTTCATGTGCCGAGACCTTACCCTGCCTGGCTGTAGGTGACTCAGGACAACGGGGATGACAATCTGGGCGATAGCTATGAGGACGATCACCCTGGTGCCGGCGATGACGGTAACGGCAAGGTACCGGAAAATCTCGAGGGTCCCTGCAAGGAGTGTAGCAAGGAAGGCAGGGGGGCATCTTGTGAGGGGGAAGTCCATCAAGCGTGTCTGAGGTGCAGGTGCTTAAAACGTAAGTGCTCTTGAGCGGCAGGAAAGGTGGGCAGGAAGGTAAGCGAACACAACTCGCCCAAGTGGACCTTGGAATAACGACCGAACATAGTGTAAGAACCCGACAGTCCCTCAGACGTTGTCGCTGTCTTTGAACAAGCGGAGTAAACCAACACCTCCTGTGCCTGGCCCATCCATGAGCCTCCCTCCTGTCAAGGTTACCCTCCGACTCCCTCATCAGGCAATCGACTGTGCGTTGCGACATGACCCCACCCTGGAATTTTCGACCTTGCCATCGACTGCTCCAATACCCTCTCCCATCCTACCCTCCCCTGAACACCCCATCCACTCGCCATCTCGCCTTTTTCTGGGGTCTATGACCCCTTCTTCGACACGCCCTCCTCCCCATCCTCTCACACCCGCCAACTTGTCCCCATTGGCTGAAGTTGACAAACTCCAAGAGTTATTCGTGGGCAGGTTTTCTGCGACTGCGACCGGGCTTTTGCAAGACGACGAAATGCCTGTAACGAAGGAAGAGTCCCCAATCAAAACCGTACCTCAAGAAACCCCAGAAATGGCAGCGGTCAATCCTTCCCCACCTTGCGATCCCTCATCCTCTCCAGCCAGGACGACGCCATGGCTACACGCCTTGGACGAGCGTATCGAATGGTTGGAGGAGATCGTCAAAATTAACGAGGTCAAGGTTGGGGAGATGCATGAAGACCTAGCAAGGTTCACGGCGCAGGTCTCGAGGTTTGGGAGTGCTGTCCTGGAGCAATGACGTCAGTTGAGGGAGATCCAGGAACTCCGGAAGGAACTGCCAATCTGAGGGGGGTGAAGATGCCCGTAAGTTCCATAGTTGTACAGTACCTGTATTCTAGCTAGCGTGTCTTTGTGATCGGAATTAAACCCCTCGGACTCGAAAACGAAACATGATATAAGTAACGCACAAACAGTATGAACAGTTTTTTTTTTTTTGGTTTTTTTTTTTTTTTTTGACTCAAAAGACTCTTTGTATGTTGACAGGAATGAACTGTAACTAAACCAGCGTTAATTAAGAGGAAAAGTAAAGTAAAGAAAAGACAAGTAAGGAACGGTAACAGAAAAGAGAGAAGGAAACACCAGCGGCAGTTACTCATCTAGCTCATCCTCTGGCACGTCAGCCAGGTCTGGGTCTGGGAGGGTCTCGTCCTCAAGGCAATTAAGGTCGGAACTTTGGCTGTCGGTGAGATGGGTGACCTCAATCCAGGATTGGTTATGAGGATAGTACGGGAAGAGTCGAAACGCGGCATAACAGAATTTTGAAATCCCGCCATCCAGCTCAGAGAGGAGGTAGGATCCCCCCTTGGTACGACGAACAACGACCATAGGTCCTAGGTAACATGGTTTGGTTTTCCGGTCGATTTCTTTTTCGATCCTAGAATTCCAGACAAGGACCAGCGAGCCAGGCTCTAAATCAAAGTCTTGGATGGTATGCCTGAACCGTGAGACAAAATCTTTGATGGACACGAATCGAGATTTCAGAACAAGTTCGTGTATACGTGTGAGGTCCTCAGGGCGTTTTTGTAACTGATGAGCGCAGTTGGCAATGAGGTCTGTCGTCGAGTATAATTCCACTTCGTATGGTGCTAAGAACGTTGCTTCTGTTATATCGAAAGGAAGCCTAGGGTGAACACCGTGAGGCATATAATAGGGGGAGAACCTGGTAGCCTTGTGGACGGTGACACGCTCTGCCCGGAAAACTGACAGCGCTGCCTCTGACCATCTCGAAACCTCTCCCTCGCAACTTTTTACCAGCGCCTCTCTGACATCAAAATGCTGGCACTCGACTATCCCATTCGCTTGTGAATTATATGGCGAAATGCGGATGTGGTTAATGCCGTAGGTTTTCGCCAACCAGGAGAGGGCTAAGACGTAGGGGCCTCCATTGTCGGTGACGATTTCTGAGACAGCACCCCAGCGGTGAGACAGTGGAGTGCCCTTCGTTGTGCTTGTACAAAACGTGTCATATCCTACATGTGTCCGGTGCTGCTATCCTCCTCCTGCTGACTAAGCCTCACTAACTCTCTCGCATGCCCCTGTCTCCCCTACTACATGTGCCCCTCTCAAAAAATGACGATGTCCTCATTGTCTGAACTGCATCCCTGCGCTATGCACCTCTATGGTTCCCCTGGTGGTTCCACTCACGTGGTCCACTCTATGGCTTCTTCCTCCGCTTCTCTGTTCTCTCCCTCTGCTTTTTCTTCTTCGTTCTCCATTGCACTTGCTATGCCTTCGCCGACTTTCTCTCCTTCCATGCTTGTGCCCTCTTGTCCCCTCCTCTGTTCGCGTGCATTCTTCATGTACTCGTGTTGATCTGTGTACAACTTGGTCCCTTCCCTGGGCAAGAACGCTCGTAGGCATCGAGGACTAAACTCGCCTGCCATAGGGATACCCGTTAGTGATTCCAACCTGTAGGAGTTCTTTAGCCATTCTGCTACACTGTATGGTTGCGACCACTTAGGTAAGATTTTGCACTCTGTCTTGAACGTGTAGTCTAGGTCGCTTCGGTACACTTGCACTAGCTGGCCTTTTGTGAATACGACTTCTGCGTGGTGTCATTTGAGCACCCGACGGTCGAAGGCGGCCTTTCGTTTGATGGCGTGTTTGATAGCTTCATCGTATCCATCAAGTCGCTGTTGCGCCGCATACGCCATGTGGACCGCTGCGTCTATGGTGACTGGCTCAGTTGTGCTGTAGGCTATTTCCGTGCGCTTTGTGTCTACCACTAGTCCAAGTAGTAGTTCTTTAGGCGTGAACTTGAGGGATGGTAGGAGTCGGTTGTTGAGCGCGCGTACTGCTTCGTCCAGATGATCTGGCCACGTTTTCGGCAGTTTTCTCCAATCTTCACTTTCCACATTATCTTCGCCCACGTCGGGAGCGCACAGTCGTTTTAGGACATGTAACAGCAGCTTATTGGTTCCTTCTACTAAACCGTTAATCCAGGGTGAGTACGCTGCTACTACATGATGAGTACACGACCACTTAGCGCAGTAGTCTTTGACTGTCTCGTTGTTGAAGTGCCGTCCCCCATCTGTCATGAACGTTTCTGCCACCGTGTAGTTGTTGAAGATGGTGGCTAGGCTGTCCACTGTTGTCTTCGCAGTTCCAGCTGTTTTGAACTTCGTTACCCATAGATGTTGTGAAAACGTGTCCAGGAAGAGCCCTAGTGTATGATACCCGCCCTTGCCCGTTGGCATGGATAGGTAGTCACCCACTAACAATTCGAACGGGTGTCGTCTTGTTATTGGTTCTAGTAACACATTTATCTTGGGCGTCCCGAAGTTCTTACACTTCGCACATTCCTGTATGGCTTTCATTATTGAGACGTCTAATTTGGGGGAATAATACTTGTCCGTGAGTGCTATTTTCAACACGTCTCTGCCCCAGTGTCCTCCTGTTTCATGTAGACACTTTGCTTCCCTTTGCACTTCTTCTCGTGTGATGCATTCCGTTTTGTGTCTTGGTCTGATGCTCGTGCCCCCATGTAGTCTCCATAGCTTGTTGTTGCTGATTAGATACTGGGTCGCATGGTGCCTCGCCCTGCTACGTTCACGTATGGGGGTGTTAGCATCTGTGTTACGGATAGCATCTATTACCTCTAAGAACAACGGTTCCTGCTTGAATCGTTCTCGCAGGTTGCGGTCGTCCTCTGAGAGTTTGTTGAGGGTAAACATGTCATTTACTAGGCCTGACCTTGCCATCATGTCGGGGCTGACTGTCCACTGGCTACCATCTTCGGTCGTGCATTCAGTGTTGTCCCATTGACAGCTCAGTCCATCTGTGACGACATTGAGGCAGCCCGGCACATGTCGTACTGCTACGATGTTGTGCGCGATGATTCCGTCCCTCCACCTTGCGTGTGCTGCTGATATGTGGTCGCTGGTTAGCACGTCCTTTAGGGCTTTGCAGTCCGTTTCTATTTCCACTGGGAAACCCCATATTGTGTCAGAGAAGTGATCTAGCCCAAATTTCAGCGCTGCAAATTTGAGTAAGAAAGGTTTGTAGTTTCGCTCAGCTGCTGATGTTCGCTTTGACGCAAATGCTATGGGTACCGTTCTGTTGACTACCTTGCCACTTGGAGCCTCCGTCTTGATTCTCTGCATTAGTACTGCGCCAAAGCCCTCTTGGCATCCGTCGGTGGTTACTATGAATGGCGTGCCATCATACCGTGGTGCATGCAACGTTGGCTGACTGGTTAGCACGACTTTCAGCTTGAGGAATGCTTCTGTGTGCTTTTGTTCCCATTTATCTGCTAACTTGTGGTTAGTCATTGCTCTGCGGTACGTAGTTTTCGAAATGGGCTTAGGTATTTCCACTGCCTTAACAAGGTCGCGCAGTGGTCCTTCGATTCTTGCATATCCTTTGATGAGGTCTCTGAAATGCCCGGTGAGTCCCAGGAACGACATCAAGTTCAATGCTGAGTCGGGTTGCTTCCAACCGACGACCGCCGACAATTTTGCTAAGTCCAGTTGGACTCCCTGCAGGCCTACCGTTGCTCCTGCAAACGTTGTTTCTGTCATGAAAAGTCTGCACTTAGTAGGCGATAATGACAGTTTATGCCGTCTGCAGTGCATGAGGATCCATCTCAGTTTCGCTATCATTCCTGCGAAGGTATCATCGCTGCATGCCCCATCGTCTATGAACAGCTCCATTGTGTCGTCTGTTAGTACTTCTTGTAGGCACCGCATTGCTGTCGCTGAGAAGATTGTTGGCGCTCCTGTCCACCCCATTGCCATCCATTTGTACCACAGGTAGCCTTTTCCTTCGACAAAGAATGTGAAGTACAGTCGCCACTTTTCTGGTATTTCTATAGCGTAGAAGCCTGATGCGAAATCAAAGACTGACACGTACTTGTGTCCACTTAGGTGCAGTTGCTTAGCTCGTAAGTCTCCCTGGAACATCGGTGGTACCTGGGTAGCTTTGTTCAGTTCCGTGAAGTTTTGCGTTACCCTCCATTTTGACGCTTCGCTTGTTACATTCATCATTCCCAGCAGCGGGTAGGTTGCGTCTACTGGTTCCTGGAACGGGCATGGCATGTTGGCTTCTGCGCACTGTCTGTTCAACTCGCTTTGCAAGTTTTCGAGCGTCATGGCGTTGTTGTCGTCATGCATCTTCTGCGTGAGTACCGTTGGGGCAACGTGTTTGATATGCGGTATGTCGGCGTATTCAATCAGGTCTGCGTCTAGCATTTGGTCGACCCACTTGCTCATGAACTGCCTTTGTGGTGCGTTCATTGGTCGTTGGTGTACCATGGTACGGAAGCTCATATTGTCTGGTATGTTCAGGTCGATTTTCGCTCCGGGTATCAGTAAGACCTCGCTGAGTGAGCACACGAATACATCTGCGAACTCTGTCAGCAGTTTAGTTACTTCTGCTCTTTCACTTGCTGATAGATCGTTGCCGATCTTGATGTTCTGCAGGATATATTCAACTCGCTTGGGTGCGAACGGGTTTGTTTGCCTCGTGAATATGTTTGCATTATTCCCGAGTTTGTCCGACCGTCTGGTGTCGGTTTGGCTCGTCTTTGTTCCCGTTTCCATGGAGGCGTGCATTGCATTGTTGCAATCTCTGCTTGTTGGAGGTGGGGTGGCGGCGGGATGGTTCTGCAGCGTTACTGTTGTGGTGCCGTCCGAGATTGTTACCTCATCCATAGTGTAGTCATGTATGGCTCTGAAGGCTTTCAATAGAGGTTTTCCGAACAGGAACGACCATCCCCCTGCGCTGTCGAAGACTTCGAAAGTTCCCATGACCTCCACTCCTTGTATGTTTATAGCGCCTGTCCACGTCGCTTGTGATGGGACGACTACCCCATTCGCCATTCTGAGTGCTTGTGTTGATGGTTTCCACCCTTTCAACCCATGCTTGATTTCGTTGAACGTGGACAGTGCCATTGCGCTGGTCATGGCTCCATCATCAAAGAGTGCCTGTACGTGTATCATCGCGCCATCTGAACTTTTGAGTGCGATTGGATGTGTGAATGGGACAGTTTTGTTCAAGATATCCGATGCATGGTGTCGCATTTCCTGTGCCGCAGAATAGAGATTGATAATGCGTGATTCTTTGCATGGTACATGCGAGCCTTTCGGTGTTGTCCTAGATATCTCGAGCATCGGGGCCAGTGTGCTGTCCTTCACAGCAGCCCTGTCTCGTTTCCCTGATCGTCTAGGGCTACGAGCCGGATATTGTATGCAGTACTCCTATTAAATGGTCCCAGCGTTCTGTTACACAGCGCTCTCCATGCTGTTTCGTTACGGTTCAGCCGTGCTGTGTCTCCCTCGGGGGTTGGGCAGTTCCTGCTTCCATGCCCATGTGTGCCGCATCTGAAACACTCACCCGAGCATATTATTGCTGTGCCGGGTTTGAGTGGATATGGCGTGTGTTCGGTGATGCGCGTTGTATCTCCATGCTTTGCTGTCCACACTGCGAGTTGTGCTAGGTAGTTCTTCTGGCCCTCCTCATCGTCCTGTTGGTGCAGGAACTGGTTCAACACCTTCCGAACCATTTCCTTGAGTTCTTCTGTAGGCGGTGCGTGAGGGGGGTTTCGTCTTGGAGTTTGCTGCACTGCGAATCTCATCGTGGCTGGTGCTGCTGTGGGCATTGCACGTGGGTTGGTCCGGGACACTGCTACTTGTCCTATGGTGAGACGTTGCAGCTGTGCTGTCAGGTCTGCAGTCGCTGCTTGTTTCACTGCCTCCATTCTCTGGAGCAGTTTTTGGTCCTGTGCCTCCTCGCTCCTTTTTCTCTCCTCTATATCCTCCCTCTCCTGCTTTAACTTCGACATGTTGAGGTCCTTTACTGCTTTCGTGAACGCTCCCCAATTGGCATATTCGTCATCCAATAGCTTTCGTATAGCTTTGGGCAGTTGCTTCTTTACTTGCCAGATTAGCGTCGAGCCCTGTTGAATTCCTGCTAACATCGCCAGCTCCCATGCTTCCTCTGCCCATTTCACGTGCGCCCATACTTTTTGCCATCCTACTGTCTTGATCGTCCCTACGTCGTCTTCTGCCATCTTGTGCGCTAGTAGCTCTGCCTGGTATTCCTCTGACATTTGTGTTGCACTTGCTATGGGGGGCCACCTTGTGTTGAACTCCTTGATGAAGTCCGCCCATACCGTTAGCTGCGTTCCTGCTAGGCTTTGGTACCATCTTTCTGCTGGTGACCCGGTTCCTAGGTAGTTTGCTAATGCATCTATCTTTTGTGTGTCCGTAGCTTGTGGGTTCGAGAGCAGAATGTTCCTGTTGAATGCCTTCAGGAAGTCACTGGGGTTTTCTGCTGATGACCGTTCTCCGTAAAACAGTGGTATGGTTTCCGCCATCGTTCTTGGGTGTACTGGTGGAGTTGGATTGGCTACTGGGGTCGGTTGTGTTGGCGGGGGTGGGTGAGCTGGTTGGGGTGGTACTGTGGGTGCAGCTGGCGCTGGCGGCAGTACTGATGTGGTGCCGACAACTGGTGAAGGTACTGTGAGCACTCGCCCTCTTCTATTGCTTGGTATCACCGATATAGGCGGTGTGGGCAGTATTGTCGCTGGGTAGGGTCTGAGGTACTCGTCTGTCTCTAAGGCTGGGGACGCTGCTCTGGTTGGTGGGAGTCCGTGTGTGGATGCGAATTCTTGAGGTGACGTAGGGGACTGGGGTTCTGATGGGAAGACAAACTCGTTGTCTGTTGGGGTGGTGCCCAATGGAGACGGGACTGATGGAGGGGTGACTGGGTTTGTGGGCAGAAAGCGGCCCCGCGCGTCTCGTTGGGGGAGTCTGCGAGACAGTTTGGTCAGTGATAGTAGTTGGTTGTCTCTACGTAGCTTGTTTTTGTTTCTCTAGCACGTGTACTACGTGTGGTAACGGCATGTTCTCTGTCGGTTCGGTGTCTCGGCATTGCGGTGGTATGGTGGTACGGTAGTGCGGTGATGCTGTGGGTGTGAATCCACTTTCGTCACCAAGATGAGACAGTGGAGTGCCCTTCGTTGTGCTCGTACAAAACGTGTCGTATCCTACATGTGTCCCGTGCTGCTATCCTCCTCCTGCTGACTAAGCCTCACTAACTCTCTCGCATGCCCCTGTCTCCCCTACTACAGCGGCACAGGATCTGTTCGAAGATAAATTTCCCGATCGACTTCCCGGTTTCGGCTCTGAGCATCACCCACTCGGGGTAACTGGTTAGGGAACAGCGGGCTTGGGTGACGTAGCGGTATCTGTTTGACTTTGGCATTACAAATGTGTCGATGTATGCCTTGTAGAACAGGGGCTCAGGGATGGCAATGACAGGGGGAATATGGACCCGGTCTAGATGTCGAACCTGGCACTCGTGGCATGTATGGACGAACCAATGAACATCCTGTTCCAGCATGGGCTACCAGAAGCAAGTCAGCAGACGCATACGGGTGGAGAATATACCCTTGTGCCCAAGATCATCATGAGCCTGCCAGATGATTTCTAGGCGCTTGTGGGGTTGAACGACGAGTTGATGCTGGCCCTGGGGTTCCTTCCTCCACAGTTCCCCCCCTTTCACGAAATACCTTAAGGCCATGCGCACCAGGCTCTCTAGGTCGGCCTCTCCCATCCCTTCTGGGGTCTTCTTTGTCTCCAAGAACTGCCTCACCTCTTCCAACCTCTTTTCCCTCTGCCTCGCACGCTCAGATCGTGGGATTTCTGTTTCTGGGACAACCATTGCTGTTTCTGCCATAAGGAAGACACCGATGTCTCGAGGACATCAGGGAGCCACATTTTGGTCAGGACTGGTCAGGATTGGTTTGTCACCAGTCCTGACCACCTTCCTTTTCACAGATGGAACGGTTCGAGGTAAGCATATGATCGACTGCAGAGTTTCTGAAAAGGGTCGTAGTGGTTGAGCAGGTGCCTCTCTACGGTTCTTGAGCTTGATGGCGAAGGCCCCGCATTCGTCTATCCAATCCTCATAGCCCTCTTCGTCTACCTCTGGATCTTCTTCAGCCCTTGGTCTCCTCGACAAACCGTCGGGGGCTGCATGTTTGGACGCTGGGACATGCACCAGCCTGAAATTGAACAGTAAAATCCTGGCGATCCAGCGGTTGATAGTAGCATTGGGCTGTAGATCAGGGTTATTAATCATGCCCTTAATATACCATGCGTCGACCTCGACGACCAAGTTCTGGACCCCGAATATATAAAGTCTGACATCGTGTAGGGCTCAAAAGAGGCCAAAAAGCTCGAGCTTTGCCTGGCTATATCATTTTTCCCGGTCGTTGAGACTTATTGAACTGAAACAGGCTGGGTGACATTTTCCATCTTCCCCCTCTTGCATGAGAATATACCCAACAGCGACGTTGGAAGTGTCGACGGTGAGAATAACAGATCTGCCAGAGGTATAGTCAATCGTATGAAGTGCAGGGGATGAGACAATAGCTCAGCGGAGGTAGTCCATAGCCTCTCGATGCTCATCACGGAACTCGAAGGGAATGTCCTTCTTGGTGAGCTTGACGAGGGGACGGGTGTGCTTGGTGAAGTTTTTAATGAATATGTGGCAGTATGAGCATAGTCCTAAGAAGCCGTGAACTTCAGTAACATTAGCACAGTAAGGCCAGTCCTGGATTTTCTGGACCTTCGTTTCATCGGGAACTCTACCCTCGTACAACACCTTATGCCCAACGACTATGATCGACAGTGCTGCGATAACACACTTCTTGGCAGAGACAGTTGCCCCAGCATTTCGAAGGTGGTGGAGGACTCGGTTGATGTTCTGTAGGTGCTCCCAGACGAAACGCCGTATACCAGGATTTTCAGGGATCATTTGGAAGGTGCCATCAGGATTCTCATAGCGGGTTTTGGGGCCCTTCATAGGGCAGTCGTCTATGAATGGAATGGTTACTTCCGGGATTTCGTCCTTCAGGATCCAGCACACATCTCCATGGAATACTTGGACTGCGATTGTATACCCCATCAGTAATTTGGTAAGCCGAAGCGTGCCTATGGGAGTCTGGAACGTGGTCAGGTCTCTGTAGTTGTCATGTATAGTATGGTGGTCATAGCCAACCATCAGATCTAAAATCCCGTAGACGGAGTGACAGGTGAACGCCTCAGCAATAGAGTCGACAAAGGGGGGAATGGCAGAGTCCTGGATGGACACGGCATTTAGTGGTTGTAGGTCATGGACAAGTCGCAAGGATTTCCCATCTTTCTTGACGATGCAGAACCATTTGGAGCGATAAGACGAGGTGGAGGGTCCGTAAACACCAGCGGCGATCTTCTCTTTGATGATGTTAATGACATCGCGAAAGATAGCAGGGGGTATAGGGATATTCCGCTCGACCCATGGTTTGTGTATCAGGGTTGGAATCTTCAGGGGTGGGAATACGTCCTCACAAAATGTACCCCTCTCTGAGGCATCCCAGGTGAAGGCCATTTCGTGGGTACGAACGAGCCAGCGGACCAAAGCCAACTCTTCTGGCCACAGGAACCTCGCTGGGTCTAAATCCAGCTCGTCTGAGCATTCTTGGGTGAAACGGGTACCTGGAACAAAGGGTGGGGGAGAGAATGGAAGTACAGGGAGGGATGCTAAAGGGTTCTCGACCTCCCAACGCTCTACCCAGAATTCCACAGGCATGGACGTCGGGACCGGCCTGACCTTCTTTGCTACAGGCTTGTACTTTAAAATGTGATGAACAGGGTCGAACTGGTATGTAGATCATAAGGCAGAAACTGTCAGTGGAGAAATCATTGTACTCGTTGAATATAAGAACTGGTCACCATGTGGAGTGAAACTGGAGTCGAAAGGCTCCACAGATGGAATGCTTTCACTCTTGACATTGTATAGTAACATAAAAGCAGGACAATCTTGTGGGTCTGTAGGAACGGGTGAAGTGTAATGGGGAAATTCTGATGGGGAATCTGCTACATAAAGGGAACATACGGAGAAAACCTCATTGTGGTCTCCTCGCAACTTCGGCGAATCCTTGACCGATACTAAAAACCCTGTTGTGTCGTATCCATTCGGCAGCGTAGTTCTCTTCTTACGTAGAACTCTTCTTCGTCTTCTGAATTAACGAAGTGAGGTAAGGGTTGTAGCCGGTTACGAGGACGAGTAGGAATCAGTATTTGTCTTCCGGAATTTGGGTCGCATATCTCGAGAGACTGTTCGCCATCAGGGAAGTTGCATAGGATGCTGCTGAGAAGACAAAAGAATGGACGGCCTAAGAGAAGGTTGAAAGGTGTGTGGTCGATGACCTGGATTTGGAGGTGCGCCTCGATGGTACCTATATGCAGGGACGCATTCTCAATGACCCAGAGTGTGCTTTCCTTCGACTGGTTAGTGACCTCGAGCATCATACACATATCAGAACGAAGGGGAGCCCCCAATGCCTCCCACAGCTCGCATCGCAAGGCGACCACCTGACACCCGCTATCGAGGATGCATTCAACATGGAGTTTGTCCATCAGTACTCTGTCTACTGCCCTCAAGGGAGCCGTCGCCAACCCTACACACATCCCTTCAGTGTCCTTCACCAGGTACTGCTCGTAGGTCGCCCATGTCGAAGATGCAGAGATTTCCGAGGCAGCCTCTAAGCTTCCTATAGTGATTTTCTTCGTCATTGCGAGTTCCTTGACTTGTTTGCGAATCTCCAGACTAACGGCTAGGAGATCCTCGGCGGTGATTTCTATTTTGGTGCCAAGGACCTGCCGAACGAGATGCTTGGTGGCGGCTACCTCATCGAACCCACTTTGGTAATGGAATTATGGGGTGGGCTGGGCTTGAGCACTCGACTTTCCCGAGTCTGCAGAGCTGGTCCTCTCCAGCATTTTCTCCACATGCGATCTCTCTACCATGTCTGAAGAATTCGACCCAGGGCTTGCTGAAGGCCTAACTGGGGCGGGGGTGCTCGTTGGAGTGGGGTTGCTGCGTGGGTGACGACCCAGAACTTCCACACCGTTGAAACGCACAGTTTTCTTTTTCTTGATCGCATTCTTTAACTCCTCTACCTGAGCGTAAGCTCTGGCCAATGCTCTCTTATCTTCTTTGTCAGCCATCTCCTCTAGATCTTCGTTGACCAAGTACGACAATGGGTGGATGTCGACCTGAAACTCCGATGTTCCCTCTGTTCCAAAGAACATGGTGCTGACCAAGTGTGGTGGAGTGTCCCTACCGCGTGACGACAAAGAACCTTGGTTGGAGGACTGGACCAAGACCAGGTTAGCCGAGGCCATGATCGACTCTCGCATTGCAAGGAAATTGTCGATTTTCTCCTTAAAGTTTCGACCGGCAGCAGTCCTGGGAATGTCAGAGCCGTCCTTCATAAAAACCCTACCCCCAATCAGGGTGCATTTTCCTTGCTGTATATATTCCTGGCAGAGGGTACACTCTGCCGTACAGTGGCCATCGGTACTTCCACAAAAGAAGCACCTAGGGTCGAACGAGCGACAGAATTGGCCCTCCTGCGGCTGCCTCGATGACGTCAAAGGCTCTGCGGCCTGGATGTACTCGCGTTTTAGGATGGTTGGAGGGGCAGAAATTTGGGAAGGGGACTCTGGGAAGAGCACTGAAGAGTCTGGCTGTATGAAGTTCCATCTAGAACTGCTAAGAAGGTACATGGCCTGTTTGTAGACCTCGTTGAAGGGCCAAGGGTCGTCAACGTCGTGATCTAGGTCCCTAAGCTGCAGGCAAGTAATGAGGCCATTAGGGAACCTCAGGGGGAAACCCTCGAGGAATTTCTCATTGACATAGTCATCCACAAGCTTCTTCTTTTTGTTGATAAGAGCAACGATGCGGCAGAATTCTCGGATGTATTTGCCGAGGTCGTCGAGGGTCGACATTGACTTTTGTACCTGGTGGTGAAGAAGCGTCTCAAGGTCGGCTTTGGTGTACTGCTGGCCTTTAACATCAGCGCCAGGATAGAAACTGGTCACCTCTTCCATGAATGCCTCCCAGTCGTTGCCCATGGTGGAATCGAGAGACAACCACAGCTCTGATTCGTTACGATCAGCATAGCGGATGGCCCACTTAATTTTAGCTTTTTCCGAGGTAATGCCTGCGTCTGTGCAGACCTGATCAATGTCTTCGAAGTAGGCACAGATGTCTTCTGTTTTTCCAGAAAACTTAGGAGCTTTGTTAGAGCCCCTAAGCGGCATTTCATGGTGGTTGGTGGCGTTAGACATGGTGACTGGTACTGATGACAAGGGTGGAGGCTGGTTCTGAGTTATAGGCAGGTTTCTGAATGGCTGTGACGTGGGGACTTGAACGGGTGGCGGAATAATACTCTGGGGGGTGATAAATGATGATGACGGAAGAAGAAGTTGTTCGGCAGCAAGAGTTGAATCTGTAGAGGATGAAGAAGATGATAAATTGGTGAGCGGCAATAAGTTTTGGCAATCTGGCAGTGGTGCGAAGGATTCATCAAGCTCGAAAGCTCTGGGAATATCCACTGAGGAAGGAGATGAAGGTTCTGAAAAGTGGGGGTGATCTGCGGGGAAAAGCTCCGGGTCTAGGGAACTGAGCTCTGAAACATCACGGGGGTTAACCGCAGGTACAAAGAGGTCTGATGATGATATAGAGAGGTGGCAGAAGGGCTCTAAGAGCTCTTCGAGTTCTGTTCATTGACGAGTGGGCCTGTAGAGATCTCCTTTCCAGATCTGCAGACCCCTTGCAGTGGGCTCCAAAACTTGTGAGACACTACTTCCTGGGAAGAGTGTATGGGGAAAATAGAGGGGGGCTGAAGGAACGAATTCCTAGGTCCGTCCCAAGGGGTGCTGAGCAGGGAAAGGGATGCGCGAAAAGAGAAAGAGAATTGGTGGGGGAAAATTCCATTGGAATAGGTCAATAACACTAGAACAGGCCAGTGGGCTTGTAGGCGTGGGGCTCTGTATGTGATTTTTCCTGATATCGAAGAAACGGGTAGACTCGATGACGACTGCTGGAGACATGGGGAAAACTCGAAGGGCTCGACACTAGGAACTCCCAGACTCTTCAGTCACTCAGAAAATGACTCTAAAGGGTGGATATCTTATTCCGATGCTCGGCCGGAATACTTATCATGTACAGGAAGCGACTACAGGTATGGAAAATTTTTAGAAGGAGCGATGAATGAATAAAAGATGACACCTGTCAAATGTACAGTATGTACAACCCTGCATGTGCAAGTAAGTAGGGACTGTGTAGACGAATCATAGAAGGACAAGAAGGGAAACTGAAGCAGTACCAAAATCAACCAACCGGAATAAGTGAACTGTGGAAACACCTCTCTCATGCGAGCAGCTTGGGACCTCGGAGGTGGGGTGGATCACGGGGGAAGCAGCGGCAGTGGCTGTGCAGTGGCTACAGTGGCAGCGACACAACAGGTGATGGGTGCTCGGAACCTGTACGGGGTTGGAGCGTGGCGCATTGTGATTGGCTGAACTGGACCCAGGCCTAGACTCTTAGCTCGAGTCTGTATGATCGGCTTCAGAGCTTCAGGGAGAAGACGGTGAGGTGATCAGGGAGTCAGCGTGATGTGGAGCAGGTGATGAAATTCCTGTATGGGATTCTTTGAACATGAG
Source organism: Pisolithus marmoratus (assembly GCA_024613145.1). Lineage (NCBI taxonomy): Eukaryota > Fungi > Basidiomycota > Agaricomycetes > Boletales > Pisolithaceae > Pisolithus > Pisolithus marmoratus. Next base: position 63,533 of record JANFAE010000115.1, read on the forward strand.
GATGGGCGGGAAGGCACGAGGCAAGGCCAGAGAAACTCCTAGCTCGAGCAGGAATGGCTGTGAGTAGAGACGTCGTACATGGAATGTTACTTGTATGCTCAGAGGATTACCATTCCCTACACTGCTGTGAGACACTACTTCCGGGGAAGAGTGTACAGGAAAAATAGAGGGGGGCTGAAGGAATGAATTCCTAGGTCCATCCCAAGGGGTGCTGAGTAGGGAAAGGGATGCATGAAAGGTGAAAGAGAATTGGTGGGGGAAAATTCCATAGGAATAGGTTGTTAATGCTAGAACAGGCCATGGGCTTGTAGATGCGGGGCTCTGTATGTGATTTTTCCGATATCAAGGAAGCTGGTAGACTCGATGACAACGCTGGAGACATGGGGAAAACTCAGAAGACTCGACACTAGGGACTCCAAGACTCTTCAATCACTCAGAAAATGACTCTAAAAGGTGGATATCTTATTCCAATGCTCGGCTGGAATACTTATGGTGTACAGGAAGCAACTACAGGTACGGAAAATTTTTAGAAGGAGCAATGAATGAAAAAAAATGACACCTGTCAAATGTACAGTATGTACAACCCTGCATGTGCAAGTAAGTAGGGACCATGTAGATGAATCATAGGAGGACAAGAAGGGAAACCATAGCAATACCAAAATTGACAAACCGGAATAAATGAATGATGGAAACACCTCTCTTGTGCTTGCAGCTTGGGACCTCAGAGGTGGAGCGGATCACAGGGGAAGCAGCGGCGGTGGCTGTGCAGTGGCTACAGTGGTGGCGACATGACAGGTGATGGGCACTCGGAACCTGTATGGGGTTGGAGTGTGGCACATTGTGATTGGCTGAACTGGACCAAGGCCTAGACCCTTAGCTCGAGTCTGTATGATCGGCTTCGGAATTTCAGGGAGAAGATGGTGAGGTGATCAGGGAGTCGGCATGATGTGGAGCAGGTGATGAAATTCCTGTACAGGATTCTTTGAACATGAGGATGGGTGGGAAGGCACAAGGCAAGACCAGAGAAACTCCTAGCTCAAGCAGGAATGGCTGTGAGTAGAGACATCATACATGGAATGTTACTTGTATGCTCAGAGAATTACCATTCTCTACACCTCCCGGGGTCTTTGAATGCTGACTGTCCTCAGTCAGGAGACATGTGTACCAGAAGCCGCTGCAGCGATAAGGGGAATTGATGCACAAGGCAAACATGTGCATAGAAGCAGATGACGCGTGTTGGAAACTCCAGAAGGTGATGATGCACACTGTGGAAAACTCTGTAGAGTCAAAGCCTGCACAATCAGTACCTTCCCTTTCCCATCTGCCTCCCCTCACACCGTCTTCCTCGTTCAAAACATGACATCATGTCTCAGTCAACCCCACCACCCGTTTTTGCCCCCAACCATGAGGCGACTGGGGTACAGTGACTCAAAAAACTGTCCGGATGTTTGCCACTTGTTCAAAGATTGGCCTGTACCTCTGTCAATACTTATCTATAAATCATGAAAAAATAGGGGTAGATAGCCATTGGTCAGGTGATCATGGATGCCAAATATGGTTATGATCATGTGACCCAATCTGTTACAATTAAATCCACAATGGCAAGTACTCATCTGGACAGTTTTTTTGCAGGTGGTTGGAAGTGTGGAGATGGCTGTGGCTGTGTTGAATTATGGTGTGGCTGTGCTGAATTTCAACAAATTAATATAACTCTGTTATGAATATACATAAATCAGGTGCAACCTCTGGACATTATGCTCCCTATCCCCCATGAAGCCCATCTCCCCTGAGACTCAGCTAGCTGTGCTGTCTATGCTTCAAGATGGCCAATCTTGTCGTCAAATTGCTACCAAACTCCACATTGGTCATTCTACTGTCTCAGAACTTCGTTCTAAGGCCATCTCACCCCTTCCCATCAATGCTGGTGGTCATCCCTCTAAACTTACCAACCATGATTGTCGTCATCTTGCTCGCCTAATCACCTCTGGGCAAGCAGATACTGCCACCCAAGTCAAGAAACTTGGTGGGCTTGATGTCAGTACCCAGACCATCAGGAATCACCTCAAGAAGGAGAACCTGAAGGCTGTTGTGAAAGCAAAAAAGCCTCAACTTCAGCCTCGGCATGTGCGACAGCGCTATGCATTTGCACAGAAGTACCAACACTGGACTGAAGAAGACTGGGCAAGGGTTGTTTGGTCTGATGAGACCAAAATCAATCGTCTGGGGTCAGATGGGAGGCTTTGGGTGTGGAAAAAGCCAGGGGCTCCTCTTACAAGCCAACATGTTCAAGGCACTGTCAAGTTTGGTGGGGGGAGTTTGATGATTTGGGGCTGCATGACAGTGCATGGAGTGGGTCAAATGTGCAGGATTAATGGGAGGATGGATGCAGCACTCTATACCAAAATTATGGGGGACCATCTGTTCCAATCTGTGGAGCAACATGGGATGGATTCCAATAACTTCATCTTTCAACAAGATGGAGATCCCAAGCATACATCAAAATTGGCCAAAAAATGGTTCAGTGATCATGGTGTTGAGCTTCTAGACTGGCCTGCACAGTCACCAGATCTCAATCCCATTGAACACCTTTGGAATCACCTGAAGAAAAGGCTGGGAACCTACCCAGTACCCCCCAAGGGCATAGAGGAGTTGTGGAAGAGGATTGAACAGGAATGGAAGGAAATTCCCAGGGATGTGTGCCTTAATTTGATCAACAGTATGCCTAGAAGGGTTGCAGCAGTGCTTAAGGCTAAGGGTGGATACACAAAGTACTAGATATATTATACCCATTGTCATTTGGATACCCTGCAAAAAAACTGTCCGGATGAGTACTTGCCATTGTGGATTTAATTGTAACAGATTGGGTCACATGATCATAACCATATTTGGCATCCATGATCACCTGACCAATGGCTATCTACCCCTATTTTTTCATGATTTATAGATAAGTATGGACAGAGTTACAGGCCAATCTTTGAAAAAGTGGCAAACATCCGGACAGTTTTTTGAGTCACTGTACCTCTCCAGTGGTGCTGCAAGATGATGACCCTGGAAGGGTTATTGAATGCTGTACCCCCGCTACACATGCCTGTGTGGGTCTCACACAGATGGTTGATGCACTATGACCAAGTGCATGTAAGTACCTGGCAAGCTTCTGTGCTACCCCCCCCCCCTCTGAAGAAACTCTGTAGTATGAGGCCAAGTGTGTGCGACTCTATGCCCTACAGAAGGGTACCGATGTCCCAGAATTTCCAGACACCATCAAGAACACGATGGAGGTTGCTGAGTCAGACATCCATAACCACCATCTCCAAAACTACACCTAAAACCCTAGGTGGACAGCGCCTGTGAGAGTGATGGCCACTAGTGACAAAGGGTCATCGAGCATTGCCCAGGACCATGGTGGCAGGCCAAAATGGGCCCAGAAACAGACAGAGAGGGCAGCAGCAAGCAGTAGTAAGGGGAAGCAGAAGGTGCATTTTTCTCCAGGACTTTTGTGTGCCGAGATCTTACCCTGCTTGGCTGTAGGTGACTCAGGATGATGGGGATGAGGACGAGGAAGATGCCGACGACTGCAAAGATGACCAACCAGGCGGTGGTGATGACAATGACAAGGTGCCAGAAAACCTCAACGGGCCATGCAATGAGTGCAGTGGGGAGGGCAGGGGAGCATCCTGTGAAGGGGAACCCCAGCAGGTGTGCTTGCAGTGCAGGCGCCTGAAATGCAAGTGCTCTCGTGCAGTGGGGAAGGTAGGCCGAAAGGTGAGTACTCGTATTATGGTCAGTTAGGTCCCAGAATAACAAAAACACACAGCACAAGAACCCCATAGCTCCCCAGGTGGGTGCCTCGTCATCAAACAAACATGCCAAGCTGACACCTCCAGCTGCCGGGTTGTCCTCGAATCTCCCTCCCATCAAGGTTACCCTTCAGCTCCCTCAAGAGGCGATCGACTGAGCCCTACATCATGATCCCACCCCAGAATTTTCTACCTCTCCTTCAACAGCACCAGCGCCCTCTCCTTCGGTTCCCTCTCCAGAACCCCCTGTCATCTCGCAGTCCCGACTGTTCCTTGGCTCGATGACCCCATCCTTGGTTCAGTATCCCAACCGCACCCTCATGCCTGCCAACTTTTCTCCTCTGGCTGGTGTCAATGAGCTTCAAGAACTATTCAAAGCGGGTTTTTCAGCAATGGCAACTGGACTATTGCAAGACGAAGAAATGCCAGCCATGCACAAAGAAGTTCCTGTAGTGAAAGAAGAGTCGCCTATCGAGACCATACCTCAGGCAACTCCGGGAAGGGCAACTGCAAGTTCCTCTCCACGGCATGACCCCTCCTCTTCTCCTGCCAGGATGACACTATGGCTATACACCTTGGACGAGTGGATTGAACGCTTGGAGGAGACCATCGAGATAAACGAGGTTGAGGTCGCAGAAATGCATGAGGACCTTGCCAGGTTTATGGTGCGAGTCTTGAGGTTCGGGAGCACGGTGCTGGAGCAATGTTGCCAGCTGAAGGAGATTCAAGAACTCCAGAGGGAGCTGCCCATCTGAGGGGGGGTGAAGATGCCTGTAAGTTCCATAGTTGTACAGTACTTGTATTCTAGTTAGCGTTTCTCTGTGATCAGAATTAAACCTCTCGGACTTGAAACAAAACATGATATAAGTAATGTGCAAATGGTAACGAACAGAAAACTTTATTTCTTATTTTTATTTTTTGACTTGAAAGACTCTTTGTATGTTGACAGAATTAACTGTAACTAAACTGGCGTTAATTAAGAGGAAAAGTAAAGTAAAGAAAAGACAAGAAAGGAATGGTAACAGAAAAGAGAGAAGGAAACACCAGCGGCAGTTACTCATCTAGCTCATCCTCTGGCATGTCAGCCAGGTCTGGGTCTGGGAGGGACTCGTCCTCGAGGCGATTAAGGTTGGAACTTTGGCTGTCAGTGAGATGGGTGACCTCAATCCAGAATTGGTTATGAGGATAGTATGGGAAGAGTCAAAATGTGGCATAACAGAATTTTGAAATCACGCCATCCAGCTCAGAGAGGAGGTAGGATCCCCCCTTGGTACGACAAACAATGACCATAGGTCCTAGGTAATGTGATTTGGTTTTCTCACTGCAAGCATTTCACAATTTTTCTTCAGAAAACATGCTGAAAAAATTGAAGAAAGTGATACTCTTTTTTGACAGCTGTTTTCAAAGACAAAAGGCAAAAATAATATTTTCTTTTCTTTGCATGACTTTCCACAAAACATTGATTGATGGTAATACCCATTAGCATAGAAGCTAATCAGCACTACCATCAACTCATTTTTTTGCACAGAAAAGACAAAGAAAACAAAATATTATATTTGCATTTTTTATGTGAACACAGCCCAAATAAAAGAGTATCTCTTCTTTCCATTTTTTCAACATATTTTGGCAAGAAAAATTGTGAAATGCTTGCAGTGTCTGGTCAAGTTCCTTTTCAATCCTAGAATTCCGGACAAGGACCAGCAAGCCAGGCTCAAAATCAAAGTCTCAGATGGTATGCCTGAACCATGCAACAAAATCTTTGATGGATGCGAATCAAGATTTCAGATTGAGTTCGTGTATACATGCAAGGTCCTCAGGGTGTTTTTGTAACTGACAAGCATGGTTGGCGATGAGGTCTGTCATTGAGTATAATTCCGCTTCGTATGGTGCTAAGAACATTGCTTCTGTTATATCAAAAGGAAGCCTAGGGTGAACACTGTGAGCCATATAATTGTAGAAAAGGGCTGTAGGCAGCCTCAGTAGTGACTCAACTACTGAGGGAATAGTACCAAAAGTGTAGTACTATGTGCGCTCTAAGTGCTTATGTAATCACAGGAAACTCGCACCAAATTAGGGTATCACACTGGGGTGATTCAATCTCCAACACACCCCCTGAAGCTCCACTGTGTGATCAGGTAGGGGTGAAGAATGTAGGACTCAATAGAAAAAATGTATACTGAATATTGGAATAAAACGAGTATAATTGCTGCAAGTGCAGCTTCAAGTCCATTGTGTGCGAGTGTTGTGTGGCCGTGTTTGACACGTCGCGTTGTGGCGATTTCCGGTTTCGGTAATGCACGTAGTGTGCGCGCGTCTTGACCTTGTACCGTGATCGTGAGGCCGCCGTTTCGAATATAACAAGTTTATCGTTACTCTGCATCCGTCCAGGAGGCACCCCCTGCCTCCAGTAAGTATTCGCCGTGTTCCAGAGGTGCGTTGCAACATCGCGAGGTGGCGAAATCGTGGTGTAGGGTATGAGGTGCATGGTGCAGCCTCTCACTTTGGATCTACTAACGTTTTTAGGTTTCATTTTGATCCGTCCACGTCGGTGAGGGTCCCTGAGGGTCCCAGGAGGGTGTGTGAGGTCATCTGGCGAGCGGTAGAGCGGCCCAGGTGAGCCGTTAGGTTGTTTTGTCTGGTACTTGGTGTATCGCCTTGTACGAGCATCACTGACATTTTCAGTGCTCGTTTTGATTTCGTTGGACACCCCCTGCATCCAATAAGTGTCGGCTACGAGGTTCCAGGGCGGTTTCCAGTGTTTCCTGGGTCTGTGAGGTGGCGAAATGGTAATGCCAGCTGCAAGGTGTGCATGGCCTCTCGTTTGACCGTTTCTGGCATCACTGACCTTACTGTAGCGAATGCTTAGTATCGGGGACCTCCCCACTATGTTTCTGGATTGTTTGGTAGGCTTCGAGAGCAGCCGCAGTGGCCGCATGGGGGCCGCATGGGCGTGGTGAGCACTGTAGGGAGAATATCCTCCCTACTAGGATATTTCTTTTATTTCACTGTTTTTACATACTGATTTGTTTTCTCTTCTTTCTTTTGTTTTTTTTTACTTTGTATTTGCATGCATTTGGCTTATGTAAGCCCACACGACCACTTCGAGGGCACTGTACATACTTAGAAGAACAATAGATGCATTATAGAGACGAAACAGACGGAATTCCAAGCCAGAGTGCTTGGAATATTATTTCTTCATTCCTGATGTGCTATACATGTTTTCCTGAGTCTCTCTTGGGTTTTAGGGCACGTTTTCAGTCTTTTCACACCACTCTTTGACTCCCTACCAGGCAACTCTAGCTCCCTGGGTCGAACTAGGACCCCCCTTCCAACTGGAGTCTATTCTAGACTCCTCCCACACTCCTTTATCCATCAATCTTTACAGTGCTTCGCCTCATACGAATGTTACTGACTATTTCAGCTCTCATCTTGATCCTGCCATCTCGGTGCAGGTCCATGGAGGTCGAAGGAGTGTGTATGAGGCCGTTGGGAGGCCGTTTAGGTGGCACAGGTGAGTACATGCCGGTGCATGTGTTACCTTGCCTCCTACTGCTGCTGTGAGGCAGCTGTTTGGCCACAGGAAGATTTCTTGGCCGTTTTGCATCGCTCCGCATCGATACAGGAGATGCCCCCTCCCGCCAGTAGGGGTTGGCGATGTTCCGGAGTCGGTTCGAGACGTTTGAGAGCATTTGAAGTAGCTGCATAGGAATGCCAGCTATCCAGTACGTGTGCCCTCTCGTTTTGACTCCTCGTGCACTGCTAACCTTGCTATAGTCTACCTTTACTGTCCATGACCCTCCCACAAGGTATATGAGCGGTTTCGTAGGCGCGAAGAGGGATAGAGGTGGCCGCATGGGGGCCGCAAGTGTACAATAGGCATTTTGCCTCGTACAAAGGTTGCTGATGACTTCAGCTCTTGTTCTCACTGCTTCCCCTCGATGGGCGACCATGAAGGTCCTGCCTATGTGCATGATGCTGGTTCGAGGTGGTTCAAGTGGCACAGATATGTTGTTTGGCCATTTCACCTCTCGTTCAGTGTGCTGACCCTTTCTGTCAGCCATTGGTCCCATGTTTCGCTTTGTACTGCAATTGGGTGGCCATGCACTCCAGTATGGTAGCTCAGTTAGTGGTGCCAGCGAGTGACTTTGTATGGGCAGTTGTCCTCGTTGTTGCGGCTCATTGTACCTTCGTGTACATGGAAATTTGAGCTCCATGGTTGTAGCGCTACGTGTTTGTGCTGACAGTGTGTCCTGCAGTATAGGACGTTTGATTCGACAGTGGGGTGGATCTGGTACATTAGCAATTGTCTCGCTGCTCATCAGGAGACTCTGATCCTGTTCGAGATGTGTTTTCGGCACGAATTCAATAGAGTACCCACAGCTCTGTTTAGTGGGCTCGTCTGCAGGCTCGGGAGCCTCAGCACTCCACTCAGGTAGGTTCCAGTGCGCTGCAGCCTCATCATCTGCATGCTGACCCTTGTCAGATGCTTCAAGTGTGTGCACACATTCGTCTGGCCGTTCTGCATCTGTATTCCCAACCTCAACCACCAGTAGGTGATTCTCCACCTGCCATGCATCTATGATCTCAGCCTCGGGCTCCTCATGCCCATCTGTGATCTCAGCGCAGTCGTTTGGGAAGTCTGGGGGGTCCTCCTCCATGCTGGGTGCATCTAATGGTTCGTTGTCACTGTCGCAAGTGCTGAGAGCACTTTCTTCAGTCGCATACTGCTCAGATGGCAAGTCGTGCTCTTGTACAGCTTCTTCAACAACCATCTGGCTCTCCAGTCTCGGAATTCGACCATAGTGATTCTTGAGGTAGGTGAATGTTTCATGTGGAGTATCCAGATGCATACATAGCATTAGGATCGAATCAGGTAGACCAGATATGATAATATGGTGGACCATAGCAGTCTGTTGTTGCCATGCATCGTCAGCGGTTTTCCAGGCCGTGACAACATCTTGTTCCTCGTTGGTTCATGGTGTCCATCTGGCACCATATTCCTGTAGTAACTTCAGACTTGAAGGTCATGTTTCAGACCCATCTAGGTAACCCATCAAGCTGTCTTCAGAGATGGCCTTCAGCACCCAACTGCCATAGGTGTGCCAGTTGCAGCCGTCTTCTGCAAGCTCAGGTTCCATAGAGTATATCCTATTACTTTCAAGTGAAGTAGAGATATTTTGTAGCAAGCTTGAGTAGCTTCTTGTTCGAGTCGACTGCAAGTTGCCTACAATAAAATTTTCCGTGCTAGGCGGGGCTCATAACCTGTAGAACAGGGCTGTAGGCAGCCTCAGTAGTGACTCAACTACTGAGGGAATAGTACCAAAAGTGTAGTACTATGTGCGCTCTAAGTGCTTATGTAATCACAGGAAACTCGCACCAAATTAGGGTATCACACTGGGGTGATTCAATCTCCAACAATAATAGGGGGAGAACCCAGTAGCCTTGTGGATGGTGACACGCTCTGCCCAGAAAACTGATGGCACCACCTCTGACCATCTCGAAACCTCTCCCTCGCAGCTTTTTACCAGCGCCTCTCTGACATCAAAATGTCGGTGCTCGACTATCCTGTTCACTTGTGAATTATATGGCAAAATGCAGATATGGTTACTGTCCTTTTCAGGCAAGTTTGCCACGTGGGAAAATTTCCAAAAAACAGCCACCTCACCTCCGATCTGCTCTAACACCTCACCACACCACCGGAATTCAAAGAAAACGACAGCGTTGGACTCCAACAGGCCTAGCGAACACGACCTATCTTCTCCAGTTCACTTTTTTTGGAGTTTTGTAATTTCGGTATTTCGGGATCTTGGGATATTTCGGATGTGGTATGCTTGCTATCATTTTTTTGAATCTAGCCCTCGCTGACATTTTGCAGACATGCGACAAGGTCAAAAAATCACCCAGGAACTCCAATGGGCTGTTATACGAATGTCGAGGTTGCTCAACAATGATCAAATTGCTGCATGTCTTGACGTGTCAGTGCAGTCTGTCAGACACATCCTTTCGTATTTTCGCACACATGGGACCATCCCCAACCCAGAGAAGGAGCCAACTCAGGATGACCGTAAGGGTAATAGACATCTTCGAGATGTTGACGTTGAGGTAAGACATGAGTTATTGTCGTCCACTGAGTACTGATCTGAGATGCATATTGTTACAGTTTCTTCTTGGCACTGTTCAGAGAACGCCAGATCTGTATTTAGATGAGCTTCAAGAAATGCTGGTGGCGTCTTGCGGTGTCCATATTTCACAAGCGACTGTCTGGCGAACCCTTTGCAGGGCTGGATTCACAATGAAGAAGGTATGCTTGCAATGATGAATAGATACATCCGTTTACCCATTTCTCTAGATTACTCGTGTTGCCGTAGAACGATCAGCACAAAAACGCCTGGAGTACCTAGCTAGGATAGGCAAGTATGAGGCTGAACAACTCATTTTTGTTGATGAAATCTCCGTTGACCATCGTACACCCTATCGTGGGCGAGCATGGTCAATCAGAGGGGCTCATGCACAGCGTAAAGCATTTTTTGTCTGCGGACGCTGGTCAGTTTTTGACTGCCCACACAATTATTGGCATTGTTACTGACTACCACGAAGGTTTTCTGTTCTTCCTGCACTCTCGTTGTATGATGGAATTCTGCACTGTGATGTGGTGGAAGGATCATTCTGTTCAGAAACCTTCAGTCACTTCATAGGACACTTACTTGACAAGATGCAACCATATCCTGCTCGCAACTCTGTTATCGTCATGGACAATTGCCAGATCCACAAGCACTCAGACATCCGGGATATGATTGAAGCTAGGCAAGTGGTCGTAATATCATAGATTTCTTGTACTGATTGTCATCAAGAGGAATGCGTTGTGAATTCCTCCCACCGTATTCCCCTGATCTCAACCCGATTGAGCTTGTGTTTTCTGCTATGAAATACCACCTGCGTCGTAATGGGGACTACACTCGCATGACCATGACAGAGCTGTCTGACGAACAGATTTACATCACATTGCTTAGGGCGCTCTATATCATTACTGCAGAAGATTCTTTCGGTTGGTATGCACACTGTGGATATGTATGATACATACATATATGTTGTCTTGTGCACTAAATTCAATGTTGTTGTCACTTTTCCTCGGCTATTTCACACAGTAGTTTGTCACAGGGCACTTGGTGCAATGTATGCGAGGCGCATCCACCTTGGTTCCCAACCTCTGTGTCTATGGTGTACAAGCAGCGCAAGACTCGGGCAGGCTCTGCACCCCCAGCGGGCAACTCAGAGGAATTACCTGCTACCCAAGGAGCAGTTATTCCTGGTAGGTTCACTGGCTACAGCCGTTCCGTTGCTCACTATCCTGACAGGTACCGCACTGAGGGCTGGTGCATGCTCACGCTGTCAAACGCACAAGACACGTTGTGAATTCACTGCGGGAGCTTCTGCATGCCACAAGTGCACAGAAAGCGGACTAGCACATGAGTGTATTATTCAAGCGAGCCGTACTCGCCCTGCCCGTGGTAACAGTGTACCACCAGTGGATGCTCAGCAAGCTAGTCAAAGTCGTCTGCAAGGAAAATGAAATGCTCGCATTACCTGGCCCACCGTTCACAGGCAAGCACCAACAAAAAAAGACCACGTTGGATTGGTAAGTCACTTACAATGTACGTATTGCTGTAACTACTCATCGCTGTCCTTTGAGCAGCAGGGTCAATTGAAGCTGGGACAACATGACACAGCTAGTGAACAGCTCTTGGACTCCATACCCGAAGTTGAGAACGAACCTCCTGAGTTCTCCTCGGAGAACGTCGAGCACATGGCAAATATTTTTGGCGCTATCTCCGCTGGTATATCCAGGGATAATGTTGAGTTGGAGAATGAGTTTTATGGGAGCGGTGCTGAAGAGGAGATTGATATTGACGCTGCCATTTCAAGTGACTCAGACGATTCGTTGAATGACAAGTCGGATGCGGGCTCTGAAGAATTGGAAAGTGAAATCATGCGGCGCCTCCCCTCAAACTCGAAGTACTGTCCCAAGGCTGTAGCACGACAAGCGCCCATCAAGGCAGCACAGAAACAAGCATCAAAGCCTAAGCTTGACTCGGAGAACTTTTACGACCCGCAGACATGTCGTAAGTAATATAATGTCACTACATTGATTCTTTTGTTTCAAACCTCACCGTGTAGCTTTCACGATCCAATGTGCTGTTCACCAGCAGGATGGGGACAATGCTCCATTTGAGGTACCATCTACAATCTCTCTCGACCAGCTATGCACGCACGTTGCAGAGAAACTTGGGCAGTTTCCAGGGCTTGTTTCGTTGCGTTACCGGTTGGATTCTGACAAAGCAAAGGCTGGTGCAATTTCGATTCGAACGGACGCAGAGTTAGAAATCTTCAAAGCAAGACTTTGAAGTTTGATTGTTCCACCCCGCCTCGCAAATGGAAAGCCATCGACTCGTCCCCCCAAGAATGTTCTCGTGTATTTTGAAGATGTTGGTAGCAGCAACGACAGGAATGCAAACAATTCCTCCAACAGTAACAAAGCGGTAAGTTTGAATTCGAGTCAAAGTTTCAAACGATCATATGTAACAATTTACTTGTTTTTTTAGGGGACTGGACGCCAAGCAAAGCAGAAGCAGCCAACGTCGTCCAACTTGATGCAAGGAACAAGCCACTATGAGGAGACTTTCAAGAAACTCCAACAGCGTTGGAGATGCGAGACACATTCAAGCCGGGGGTCAGACAGCCCTAGCCAGTGTTACACACTGAGTGGTGGTAACATCTGTTATGCTCTAACCCACAGCAACCTATCTTTCTGGGCGTTAGAAATTGTAATACATTTATTTGATCTCGGTCTGTGTTTTTACTGACTACACACCAGATGGAGGGCAAGGCAACAGTTGATGTAAAGCCTCCAACGCTGTATCTCCACCAAGCGAGATCACGAAGCCGAGCGACAGCACCCCCCGTGCAAAAAGAACTCCACACCAGTATGCCGCAATATAACTATCCCCCCGTCTATGTCATGCCGCCATGGGCTCCTCCGATGGGTTTCCAGCATGATTACATGCAAAATAACCCAACTAATCCCCAGTTTCACGATGCACGCCCCCCCCACCATGCTACGCCTTTGCCGTTGCCAAGTCAGCATTTACCCACTGCTGAAATCCCAGATATTGTCGGCTGGTTTTCCTCTCTCGATCAAGACGAGCAGCGCAGCAAAGATGGAATTCTCTTTCAGCCGTTTGGGGATGTCCTGCGGGAAAAAGGTTTCCTGCGAATCTCCCAACTTAGTCCTGACTTTGTCAAGATTCCAGATCTGCAGGACTGGCTTGGAATTGAAGTCGGAACCGCAATTTTGATCATGCAGTATGTACAGGAGGATCTAGAGATGCTACGAGCAGGACGGCGCATTTTTCCTACAGAGATGAACCATATCTAAATCTTTAGTCTCTTATTTTTGTGCAATGCTATGTGTCGTGCTCCCATTCGTACCTTCTGACTTCAAATTTCCGCCATGTTTGAAGCCGTCTAACCAGCAAAATGTGACACGCTCGAAGTATATTCTATCCAAACACAAACACGACATCCCACCACCTCTCAACAATCACGAGCCAGCCCAATCCTCGACAGTGTGAGCATTGCAAGTATGAATGTACGTTCTCCTCCCTTCTTGTACTTGTGTTGCCATGCACTTATGTGCTTGCCTGATCCAGCTCCCATCACCGTGATGCCAATCTGCCTCTGTGAACCACCAGGGGACATTCTCCTATTCTTGACAGGTCAGGAAGCGATCGACACTGCTTGCGAAATCTTATTAGGTACGTGTTTGATGTGCTCACAGAGTGGGAGATAGTTGACTTTGAGCGCAGCATCAAGTCCTCATCATCGTTGGTGTTACGGGTTCCGGAAAGACCACCCAAATGACCCAGTATCTCGCTGAAGCCGGATATGCCGCTAGAGGTTGAATCGGTTGTACTCAACTGCATCGTGTGGCTGCCATGTCAGTAGTGAAACACGTGGCAGAAGAAGTTGGTTGTCGCCTGGGACAGGAAGTTGGCTGCACTATTTGATTTGAGGATTGCACAAGCCCTGAGACGAAAATCAAGTACATGACGGATGGTATGCTTCAACGAGAGTCTGTCATCGATCCGCTCTGCAGCCAATACTCCACGACTACGTTGGACGAAGCCCACGAATGGACCATCGCCACTGATGTACTTTTTGGTTTGTTGAAAAGTAAGCAGAATTGTGATGACGATGGCCGTATACACATATACTAACTCGACTTGCAGAGGCTGTGAAGAAACGCCCAGACTTGAAGTTGATCGTCACATCCGCTACCCTCGATGCTGAGAAGTTTTCAAAGTACTTCTTTGGTTGTCCTATCTTCACCATCCCGGGTCGGACATATCCAGCTGAAATTCTTTACACCAAGGAACCGGAGAGTGATTACCTCGACGCATCTCTCATCACTGTAATGCAGATCCACCTTTCTGAACCACCAGGGGACATCCTCCTATTCTTGACAGGTCAGGAAGAGATCGACACCGCCTGCAAAATCTTATTCGAGCGCATGAAAGCCCTTGGACCCAAGGTTTTGGAGCTCATCATCCTACCAATTTACTCTGCACTGCCTTCCGAAGTCCAGTCTCATGTGTTCGAACCGACCCCTCCTGGAGCACGCAAAGTGGTCATTGCTACCAATGTTGCCGAAACAAGTTTGACCATACCTGGCATATACTACGTCATTGATCCAGGTTTCTCAAAGCAAAATTGCTTCGATGCACGCCTCGGAATGGACTTGCTGGTGGTCATGCCGATATCTCAGGCTCAGGCCCGCCAATGATCAGGTCGTGCTGGGTGAACTGGTCCTGGAAAATGCTATCGCCTTTATACCGAAGCTGCCTACCACAATGAGATGTTGCCTACCTCGATCTCAGATATCCAGAGAACTAACCTTGCTCATACCATCCTGTTGTTAAAGGCGATGGGTATCATTGACCTGCTCAGCTTTGATTTCATGGATCCGCCACCTGCTCCAACGATGTTAACTGCGTTGGAGTCGCTATACGCATTATCCGTGCTTGATGACGAAGGGCTTTTGACTCACCTTGGGCGCAAGATGGCCGACTTTCCTATGGAACCTCCTCTCGTGAAGATGCTCATCGCCTCCATAGAACTTGGTTGTTCTGAGGAGATCCTGTCTATCGTTGCCACGTTGTCTGTGCAAACTGTATTCTACCAGCCCAAGGAGAAACAAACACAAGCAGACTCCAAGAAGGCGAAGTTTCACCAACCAGAAGGTGATCACTTGACACTACTCACAGTCTATAATGGCTGGAAGGCCGCCAACTATTCGAACCCGTGGTGTTGTGAAAACTTCATTCAAGCGCAAAGTATGAGGCGAGCACAGGATATTCGTAAACAGCTCGTGGGTATCATGGATCGGTGAGTCATTCGAAAAAGATAGCGTCGAATGCTTGCTCACATCTGTCTCTCTTAGGCTCAAACACGACATCCTATCAGCTGGCAGGGATTATAATCGTGTTCGGAAGGCAATATGTTCAGGCTTCTTCCGAAATGCCACGAAGAAAGATCTGCAAGAGGGGTACAAGACCCTCGTGGAGGGTACACCAGTGTACATCCATCCGTCTTCCGCACTCTTTAATCGGAATCCCGAGTGGCTAATCTACAATGAATTGGTGCTAACAACTCGAGAATACTGCCACAATGTCACTACCGTTGAGCCCAAATGGCTGGTCGAAGTGGCACCACAATTCTTCAAAGTTGCCGATGCCAACAAGATTAGCAAGCGGAAGAAGCAGGAGAAGATCGAGCCACTGTATAACAATGTATTACACTCGCATTCCTTCAGACCTGGACGTTTGCTGACTGCCATTGTAGTACGGGAAACTGGACGAGTGGCGGTTATCAAAAGTCAAACGGAGTGCTCGTTCAGTAAGTAAATTTATTCACCTATGCTCTTGATGAAAGATCTCCTGACGAGTTCTTTAGAGTCAAACATTTGGTTGATCCTTTCACCATTCGGAGAATCAGTCGGGCATCTGTCTTTTTTTGTTCTTATGTATCTATAGATTATAGCAAACAGCAGAGCGATAAACCAGTTTGCAGGGGACATGGATGAGCCACACTATCTCTCACCTCCCCTGAGGTGCCTGCCCCTCCCATTCGATGCCGATGCTGCTAGCTCCCCCGGCCCCACACCCCATACCGGCACCAGTCTCCGCCCCCTCAATCTCGCCTCGTCTGACGAGAAAAACGCTTCACTTATTGTGTGGTGGAGAACTGCTCTAGGTACCGGTCATTATTAGCTGCAGCACAAGTAGTTTTTCATATGGAACGGCAAATCCCGAGGTCCTCGGGATTTCGACATTGTAAAATAGTTGATTTTATTGGACCGGTCACTCCGGAACGAGTTCTCTGGCATTATCGGAGTTGAATGGTATAATTTTCTTCGAATTCCAATCACTTGTCGAAGTGCTACAGGCAGTCCGAAGATGAGGTACCTTTTTTTGGTAATTTTCTCACGTGGCAAACTTGCCTGAAAAGGACAGTAATGCCATAGGTTTTCGCCAACCAGGAGAGGGCTAAGACATAGGGGCCTCCATTGTTGGTGACAATTTCCGAGATGGCATCCCAGCAGCACAGGATCTGTTCGAAGATAAATTTCCCAATCGACCCCCTGGTTTCAGCTCTGAGCATCGCCCACTCAGGGTAACTGGTTAGGGAACAGCGGGCTTGGCTGATGTAGCAGTATCCGTTTGACTTTGGCATTACAAATGTGTTGATGTATGCATTGTAGAACAGGGGCTCGGGGATGGTGACGACAGGGGGAATATGGACCCAGTCTAGACATCGAACCTGGCACTCGTGGCATGTATGGATGAACCAACGAACATCCTGTTCCAGCATGGGCCACCAGAAGCGAGTCAGCAGACACATATGGGTGGAGAATATACCCTTGTGTCCAAGATCATCATGAGCCTGCTGGATGATTTCTAGGTGCTTGTGAGGTCGAACAACGAGTTGATGCCAGCCCTGGGGGTCTTCTTCATCTCCAAGAATTCCCTCACCTCTTCCAACCTCTTTTCCCTCTGCCTCGCATGCTCAGATTGCGGGATTTCTGTTTCCAGACCAACCATTGCTGTTTCTGCCATAAGGAAGACACCAATGTCTCAAGGAACAGTTCGAGGTAAGCATACGATCGACTGCGGAGTTTCTGAAAAGGGTTGTAGCGGTCGAGCAGGTGCCTCTCTATGGTTCTTGAGCTTGATGGCAAAAGCTCCACATTCATCTACCCAATCCTCGTAGCCCTCTTTGTCTACCTCTGGATCTTCTTTGGCTCTTGGTCTCCTTGACAAACTGTCAGGGGCTGCATGTTTGGACGCCAGGATGTGCACCAGCTTGAAATCAAACAGTAAAATCCCAGCAATCCAGCAGTTGATAGTAGCGTTGGGCTGTAGATCAGGGTTATTAATCATGCCCTTAATATACTGTGCATCAACCTCGATGACCAAGTTCTGGACCCCAAATATATAAAGTCTGACATTGTGTAGGGCTTGAAAGAGGCCAAAAAGCTTGAGCTTTGCCTGGCTATATCATTTTTCCTGGTCGTTGAGACTTATTGAACTGAAATGGGCTGGGTGACATTTTCCATCTTCCCCTTCTTGCATGAGGATATACCCAACGGTGATGTTGGAAGTGTCAATGGTGAGAATAATGGATCTGCCAGAGGTATAGTCAATCGTACGAAGTGCAGGGGATGAGACAATAGCTCAGTGGAGGTAGTCCATAGCCTCTTGATGCTCGTCACGGAATTTGAAGGGAACATCCTTCTTTGTGAGCTTGACGAGGGGACGGGCATGCTTGGCGAAGTTTTTAATGAATATGTGGCAGTACGAGCATAGTCCTAAGAAGCCGCAAACTTCAGTAATGTTAGCACAGTAAGGCCAGTCCTGGATTTTCTGGACCTTCGCTTTGTCAGGAACTCTACCCTCATACAACACTTTATGCCCAATGACTATGATCGACAGTGCTGCAATAACACACTTCTTGGTGGAGACGGTTGCCCTGGTGTTTCGAAGGCGGTGGAGGACTTGGTTGACGTTCTGTAGGTGCTCCCAGACGAAACACCATATACCGGGATTTTCAGGGATCATTTGGAAGGTGCCATCAGGATTCTCATAGTGGGTTTTGGGGCCCTTGATAGGGCAGTCATCTATGAACGGAATGGTTACTTCTGGGATTTTGTCCTTCAGGATCCAGCACACATCTCCATGGAATACTTGGACCACGTTTGTATACCCCATTGGTAGTTTGGTAAGCTGAAGTGTGCCTATGGGAGTCTGGAATGTGGTCAGGTCTCTGTAGTCATCATGTATAGTACAGTGGTCATAGCTGACCATCAGATCTAAAATCCCATAGACGGAGTGACAGGTGAATGCCTCAGCAATAGAGTCAATGAAGGGGGAACAGCAGAGTCCTGGATGGACACAGCATTTAGTGGTTGTAGGTCATGGACAAGTCACAAGGATTTCCTGTCTTTCTTGACAATGCAGAACCATTTGGAGCGATAAGATGAGGTGGAGGGTTCATAAACACCAGCAGCGATCTTCTCTTTGATGATGTTAATGACATCGCAAAAGATAGCAGGGGGTATAGGGATATTCCACTCGACCCATGGTTTGTGCATCAGGGTAGGAATCTTCAGGGGCAGGAATACATCTTCACGGAATGTACCCCTCTCTGAGGCATCCCAGGCAAAGGCCATTTTGTGGGTACAAATGAGCCAGTGGACCAAAGCCAACTCTTCTGGCCACAGGAACCTCGCTGGGTCTAAATCCAGCTCGTCTGAGCGTTCTTGGGTGAAACGGGTACCTGGAACAAAGGGTGGGGGAGAGAATGGAAGTACAGGAAGGGATGCTAGAGGGTTCTCAACCTCCTGATGCTCTACCCAGAATTCCACAGGCATGGACATCGGGACCAGCCTGACCTTCTTTGCTACAGGCTTGTACTTTAAAACATGACAAACAGGGTCAAACTGGTATGTAGATCATAGGGCAGAAACTGTCAGTGGAGAAATCATTGTACTCATTGAATATAAGAACTGGTCACCATGTGGAATGAAACTGGAGTCGAAAGGCTCCACAGATGGAACACTTTTGCTCTTGGCATTGTATAGTAACATAGAAGCAGGACAATCTTGCAAGTCTGTAGGAACGGGTGAAGTGTAATGGGGAAATTCTGGCAGGGAATCTGATACATAAAGGGAACATATGGAGAAAACCTCATTGTGGTCTCCTTGCAACTTTGGCGAATCCTTGACCGATACTAAAAACCCTGTTCTGTCCTATCCATCCAGTGGCATAGTTCTCTTCTTGCATAGAACTCTTCTTCATCTTCTGAATTAATGAAGTGAGGTAAGGGTTGTAGCCAGTTATGAGGACGAGTAGGAATCAGTATTTGTCTTCCAGAATTCAGGTCATGTATCTCGAGAGACTGTTCGCCATCAGGGAAGTCGCATAGGATGCTGCTGAGAAGACAAAAGAATGGATGGCCTAAGAGAAGGTTGAAAGGTGCATGGTCGACGACCTGGATTTGGAGGTGTGCCTCGATGGTTCCTATACACAGGGACACATTCTCAATGACCCCGAGCATGCTTTCCTTCAACTGGTTAGCAGCCTCAAGCGTCATACACATATCAGAATGAAGGGGAGCCCCCAATGCCTCCCACAGCTCACGTCGCAAGGCGACCACCTGACACCCACTATCAAGGATGCATTTGACATGGAGTTTGTCCATCAGTACTCTGTCTACTGCCCTCAAGGGAGCCATCACCAACCCTACACACTTCCCTTCAGTGTCCTTCACCAGATACTGCTTGTAGGTCACCCATGTCGAAGATGCAGAGGTTTCTGAGGCAGCCTCTAAGCTTCCTATAGCGATTTTCTTTGACATTGCGAGTTCCTTGACTTGTTTGTGAATCTCCGGACTAATGGCTAGGAGATCCTCAGCGGTGATTTCTACTTTGGTGCCAAGGACCTGCTGAACCAGACACTTGGTGGTGGCTACCTCATCAAACCCACTTTGGTAACAGAATTGCAGGGTGGGCTGGGCTTGTGCCCTTGACTTCCCCGAGTCTGCAGAGTTGGTCCTCTCTGGCATTTTCTCCACCTGTGATCTCTCTACCATGCCTGAAGAATTCAACCCAAGGCTTGCCGAAGGCCTAACTGGGGCGGGGGTACTCGTTGGAGCGGGGTTGCTGTGTGGGCGATGACCCAGAACTTCCACACCATTGAAATGCATGGTTTTCTTTTTCTTGATCGTGTTCTTTAACTCCTCTACCTGAGCATAAGCTCTGGCCAACACTCTCTTATCTTCTTCGTCAGCTGTCTCCTCTAGATCTTCATCAACCAAGTATGATGATGGGTGGATGTCGACCTGAAACTCCAACGTTCCCTCTGTTCTGAAGAACATGGTGCTGACCAAGTGTGGTGGAGTGTCCCTACTGCGTGATGACGAAGAACCTTGGTTGGAGGACTGGACCGAGACCAGGTTAGCCAAGGCCATGATCGATTCTCGCATTGCAAGGAAATTGTCGATTTTCTCCTTAAAGTTTCAACTGGCAGCAGTCCTGGGAATGTCAGAGCTGTCCTTCATAAAAACCCTACCCCCGATCAGGGTGCATTTTCCTTGCCATATATATTCCTGGCAGAGGGTACACTCTGCCATACGGTGGCCATTGGTACTTCCGTAAAAGAAGCACCTAGGGTTGAATGAGCGACAGAATTGGCCCTCCTGCGGCTGCCTCAACGATGTCGAAGGCTCTGCGGCCTGGATGTACTCGCGTTTTAGGATGGTTGGAGGGGCGGAATTTTGGGAAGGGGACTCTGGGAAGAGCACTGAAGAGTCTGGCTGTATGAAGTTCCATCTAGAACCGCTAAGAAGGTACATGGCCTGTTTGTAGACTTCATTGAAGGGCCAAGGGTCATCAATGTTGTGATCTAGGTCCCTAAGCTGCAGGCAAGTAATGAGGCCATTATGGAACCTTGGGGGGAAACCCTCGAGGAATTTCTCATTGACATAGTTGTCCACAAGCTTCTTCTTTTTGTTGATAAGAGCAATGATGTGGCGGAATTCTTAGACATATTTGCTGAGGTCATCGAGGGTCAACATTGACTTTTGGACCTGATGGTGAAGAAGGGTCTCAAGGTTGGCTTTAGTGTACTGCCGGCCTTTAACGTCAGTGCCTGGATAGAAACTGGTTACTTCTTCTGTGAATGCCTCCCAGTCGTCGCCCATGGTGGAATTGAGAGACGACCACAGCTCTGATTCATTACGATCAGCATAGCAGATGGCCCACTTAATTTTAGCTATTTCCAAGGTAATGCCTGCGTCTGTGCAGACCTGATCAATGTCTTTGAAGTAGGCGCAGATGTCTTCTGTTTTTCTGGAAAACTTAGGAGCTTTGTTAGAGCCCCTAAGCAGCATTTCGCAGTGGTTGGTGGTGTTAGACATGGTGACTGGTACTGATGATGAGGGTGGAGGCTGGTTCTGAGTTATAGGCAGGTTTCTGAACAGCTGTGATGCAGGGACCTGAACAGGTGGCGGAATATTACTCTGGGGGGGGATAAACGATGATGACAGAAAAAGAAGTTGTTTGGTGGCAAGAGTTGAATCTGTAGAGGATGAAGAAGATGATAAATCGGAGTGGTGATAAGTTTTGGTGATCTGGTGGTGGTGCAAAGGATTTGTCAAGCTCGAAAGCTCCAGGAATATCCACTGAGGAAGGAGATGAAGGTTCTGAAAAGTGGGGGTGATCTGCAGGGAAAAACTCCAGGTCTAGGGAACTGAGCTCTGAAACGTCATGGGGGTTAACCGCAGGTACAAAGAGGTCTGATGATGATATAGAGAGGTGGTGGAAGGGCTCTAAGAGCTCTTCAAGTTCTGTTCGTTGATGAGTGGGCTGTAGAGATCTCCTTTCCAGATCTGCAGACCCCTCACGGTGGGCTCCAAAACTTGTGAGACACTACTTCCAGGGAAGAGTGTACAGGAAAAATAGAGGGGGCTGAAGGAACGAATTCCTAGGTCCGTCCCAAGGGGTACTGAGTAGGGAAAGGGATGTGTGAAAGGTGAAAGAGAATTGGTGGGGGAAAATTCCATAGGAATAGGTTGTTAATGCTAGAACAGGCCATGGGCTTGTAGACATGGGGCTCTGTATGTGATTTTTCCAATATCGAGGAAGCTGGTAGACTCGATGACGACACTGGAGACATGGGGAAAACTCGGAAGACTTGACACTAGGGACTCCAAGACTCTTCAATCACTCAGAAAATGACTCTAAAAGGTGGATATCTTATTCCAATGCTTGGCCAGAATACTTATGGTGTACAGGAAGTGACTACAGGTATGGAAAATTTTTAGAAGGAGCAATGAATGAAAAAAATGACACCTGTCAAATGTACAGTATGTACAACCCTGCATGTGCAAGTAAGTAGGGACCATGTAGACGAATCATAGGAGGACAAGAAGGGAAACCATAGCAGTACCAAAATTGACAAACCGGAATAAATGAACGACAGAAACACCTCTCTCGTGCTTGCAGCTTGGGACCTCAGAGGTGGAGCAGATCACAGGGGAAGCAGCAGTGGTGGCTGTGCAGTGGCTACAGTGGCAGTGACATGACAGGTGATGGGTGCTCAGAACCTGTATGGGGTTGGAGCATGGTGCATTGTGATTGGCTGAACTGGACCAAGGCCTAGACCCTTAGCTCGAGTCTGTATGATCGGCTTCAGAATTTCGGGGAGAAGATGGTGAGGTGATCAGGGAGTCGGCATGATGTGGAGCAGGTGACGAAATTCCTGTATGGGATTCTTTGAACATGAGGATGGGTGGGAAGGCACGAGGCAAGACCAGAGAACACTGCAAGCATTTCACAATTTTTCTTGAGAAAACATGCTGAAAAAATTGAAGAAAGAGATACTCTTTTTTGACACATGTTTTCAAAGAGAAAAGACAATAATAACACTTTGTTTTCTTTGTATGATTGTCTAAAAAACATTGATTGATGCTAATACCCATTAGTGAAGAACCTAATGGGCATTACCATTAATTCATGTTTTAAAACAGCTGAAATAAAAGAGTATCTCTTTTTTCAATTTTTTCAGCATATTTTGGGATGAAAAATTGTGAAATGCTTGCAGTGGAAACTCCTAGCTCGAGCAGGAATGGCTGTGAGTAGAGACATTGTACACAGAATGTTACTTGTACACTCAGAGAATTACCATTCTCTACACCGCCTCACTACTCATCTCCAACTCAAGGACTTAGACCATGATGTCGATGAACTGTGGCCATTTGATGACATCTACAAGCACACGACCTATCTTCTCAGTGGTGCCCATCGAAACATTGCTCAGGTCAACAGCTCGGCCTTATTCCCAGAATTGTATGCCCAACTGGCATCTCCACCTACCATCCTGAAACAAGAATATGTCCAAGCCACTGACCCTGCTTCTGGAAGCTGCCAGACTCAGTCTTCAGAACAACAATTCCACTGCTCCTTTGATCCCCGCTGCTTCTTCTGTGGCAGCACTGATGGTCACCAGACTCCTGAGTGCAAACTGTGCCAGGAATATGTCTGCCAAGGGAAATGCATGCTCATCAGTGGTAGGGTGTTCATGAAAGATGGCTCTGACATCCCTAGATCTGCTGCAGGGCAGAATTTCAAGGAAAAGATCGACAACTTCTTAGCTCTTCAAGAGTCTATAATGGCATCAGCTAACCTTGTGTCTATTCAGTCTCCTGGGTCCTCTTCATCGTCTCGAGGATGTGATACCCCTCCTCACCTCGTCAATACCATGTTCTTTGGCTCTAATGACACAGCGGAGTTTCAGATAGAGGTCCACCCCTTGTCTTATCTTGTTGACAAAGAGATTGAGGAAAACACTGACAAAGAAGACAAGCGTGCCCTAGCCAGAGCCTATGCTCAGGTCAAGGAGCTTAAGAATGCCATCAAGAGGAAGAAGCCTGCTTGTTTTGATGGTGTAGAAATCCCCACTCGTTGTCCTTGTAATGCCGCCACTGTCAACCCCCCTCTAGCCAACAACTCTGCACCAACCTCAGCTTCGAACACTCAGCCATCGTCTAACATCCCTCAGACTAGCCCTAATGCTGCCGAAGCGTCTAACCCCAAGCCTCAGTCTAACTCTACCCCTCAGTTTTGTTACCAGAGTGGCTTTGATGAAGCTGCTGCCACTAAACACCTTGTGTCCCAAGTCCTGGGTGCCAAGATTGAAATTTCGACACAAGATCTTCTCGCTGTCAGCCCAGAAATCTGCAAACAAATTAAAGAGATGGCTATGACGAAAAAGATCATGATTGGTAGCCTCAAGACTGTGTCAGAATCATCTTCATCATCAACTTGGGCCTCATATGAACAATATCTCGTCAAGGACACAGAAGGGAAGTGTGTTGGCCTAGCCACTGCTCCTCTTCATGCAGTAGATGGAGTTTTGATGGATAAGCTTCGTGTTGAGTGTATTCTTGACAGCAGTTGCCAGGTAGTTGCCCTTAGGCACAAGTTATGGGAGGCTCTGGGTGCCCCTCTTCGCTCTGACATGTGTATGACTTTGGAGGCTGCTAACCAATCAAAGGAGAGTACTCTAGGTGTCATAGAAAATGCCTCTCTGCATATCGGGCCTGTCAAAGCCCATCTCCAGATCCAAGTTGTCAACAGAGCCCCATTCGACCTCCTCCTAGGCTGCCCATTTTTCTGCCTCCTCAGCAGCATTCTTCGAGACTTCCCAGATGGCAAGCAATCATTAGAAATCCATGACCCCAACTCAGGCTGCCAACTGTTAATCCCCACTCATCCCCGTCACCACCTCTATCAGTACCCTCGATTTGTAAACCCAGAAGATGAGGCAGAGTATTTCACTCGCCAAGAATGCTGCTGCCACTTGGATATGGGAGAACAGGGTTTTTAATGTCAGTCAATGACTCGCCAGAGTTTTGAGGAGACCAAGAGAATATAGTATCCATGTGTTCCCTCTATGTTTCAGATTCCCCTTCTTCAACAAGATCGTTTGTTTCACCTTTTCATACAGACTCTAAAGAAAATGCTGCCATGGCTTGTTTATATGACTATAACACCGACAGTATGCCCATTCTTGATCCTTTTGACTCTAGTTTTGTTTCTCCCAAAGATCCCTTCCTCTTTTCTATGAGTACTACTGTTTCCCCACTGACACTTTTAGTTCTATGGTCCAATCTTCATTTTGACCCCATTTATCATGTTTTGAAGTACAAACCTGTAGCAAAGAAGGTGAAGCCTATCCTGACTGTGATGCCTGTCAAGTTCAGAGTAGAGCATCGGGAGATTGGTGATCCTCTTGCAGATCTTCCTGTATTACCATACCACCCCCCTCCTTTTGTTCCTGGATCTAGATTTATGGCGCAATGAGCAGAAGAGCTCAATCTCGACCCTGCCAAGTTCCTTTGGCCAGCAGAGTTGGACCTCGTTTGATGGCTCATTCATACCCATGAGGTGGCATTTGCTTGGGAGACCTCCGAAAGAGGAACCTTTCATGAAGACATGTTCCCCCCTCTAAAAATTCCAGCTCTGCTTCACAAGCCTTGGGTTGAATGAAATATCCCCATCCTGCCTGCCATTTTTCAGGACATCATTAACATAATTAAGAGAAGGTCGCTGCCAGTGTCTATGAACCATCCACCTCGTCCTACTGATCCAAGTGGTTTTGCGTCATCAAGAAAGACAGAAAATCCCTTCGTCTTCATGATTTGCAGCCACTAAATGCCATGTCTATTCAGGATTCTGCAGTTCCCCCTTTTGTCAACTCGATCACAGAGGCCTTTGCTTGCCACTTGGTGTATGGCATCCTAGATCTCATGGTAGGGTATGACCACAGGACCATCCACGACAATTACCGCAACCTTACCACTTTCCAAACTCCTATCGGCACTCTTCGACTCACAAAACTTCCTATGGGTTACACAAACACCATCCAAATCTTCCATGGAGATGTCTGCTGGATCATGAAAGAGGAAATCCCCAAGGTTACCATCCCCTTCATTGACAACTGCCCCATTAAAGGGCCAAAATCACGCTACCAAAATGCCAATGGAACCTACAAGACAATTCCTGAAAACCCTGGGATTTGCCACTTCATCTGGGAGCACCTTCAGAACACCAACTATGTCCTTCATCATCTTCATCATGCTGGTGTGACTGTTGTAGAGTTTGATAAAAGAGAGTGGGGGGAAAGGCCAAGGGGTCTTCCTGTTGGAAGAGGGTCCTAGTTCGACCCAGGGGGATAGGGATGCCTGGTAGAGAGTCAAAGAGTGGTGAAAACAATGAAAACATGCCCTAAAAGTCCAAAAGAGTGCTGAGATTCATCTAATGAGTGTCTGATAGTGGGGAAATATTCTCCCGAGGGTTCTACGTCTTTATTTCCATCTGCTTGTCTCTGGTAATGTGGCTGTTATTATTCTAAGTAAGTACAGTGTACTGTAAGTAGTTGTTGGCTTACATAAGCCAACAATGCGTCCAAACACTAAGTAAAAAGATAAGGAAATAAGAACAGAACAGATCTGTAAAGTAAAAACAGTGAAATACAATAAAATACCTAGTAGGGGGACTTCCCTCCCTACACTGTCTCTGCCAAGAAATGTGTTATCGCCACTCCATCTATCATAGTCATTGGACATAAGGTATCATATGAGGGAAGGATCCCAGATGAAGCCAAAGTTCAAAAGATTAAAGACTGGCCATACTGTGCTAACGTCACTGAAGTCAGGGGATTCCTAGGTCTTTGTTTGTACTGCTGCATCTTCATCAAAGATTTCACCAGACATGTGCATCCCCTCATCAAACTGACCAAGAAAGACGTCCCCTTCAATTTCAGAGACAAACACTGCGAGGCCATGGACTATCTCCACTCAGCCATCATTTCTTCCCCAGCCCTTCGATCCATCAATTATAATTCCACCTTACCTGTCATCCTCACAGTCGACACTTCTAATATCACCATCAGATATATCCTTATGCAAGAAGGCAAAGATGGGAAGAGATACCCCACTCGTTTCAGCTCCATTACCCTCAATGATCGTGAGTGGTGTTATAGTCAGGCCAAGCTCAAACTTTTTGGCCTTTTTCAAGCCCTACATGATGTACAGCTTTATGTATTTGGTGTGCAGCATTTGGTCGTGGAGGTGGATGCTAGGTATATCAAGGGCATGATAAATAACCCTGACTTGCAGCCCAATGCCACCATTAATCGTTGGATCGCCGGTATTCTCCTTTTTGACTTCAAACTCGTCCATGTACCTGCCCCTAAGCACACTGTGCCTGATGGACTGTCTAGGAGGCCCAAAGCCCATGAAGACCCTGAGGTAGATGAAGAACACAAGGACTGGGTTGATGAATGCAGAGCTTTCGCAATGGAACTGGTGAATCATCAAGAGCTGAAGACACTGTCGCTGTGTCTTCCTGTTAAATCACTGCCGTCCATCTACCACTTATCCAGTTCCCTACCTCAGGATATCAGTATTTTTGCCACCATTGAAACACCACCAGATGACACAGAAACAGAAATTCCACGATCTGAGAAAGCGAGGCAGAGAGATGAGAGGTTGGAAGTTGTGAGGGAATTTTTGGAGATGAAGAAACCACCAGATGGGATAGGAGAGAGAGATTTGGAGAGCCTCGTGCAACTAGTGACAAGATATTTCATCAAAGGCAGAGAATTGTGGAGGAAAGAACCACAAGGTTGACACCAACTCGTGGTTTGCCAGCCTAGATGTCTCAGCCTTATTCGTCAAGCCCATGACAAGCTGGGCTGCAAGGGTATTTTCTCTACCTGCATCCAATTACTGATACATTTTTGGTGGCCCATGCTAGAGCAGGATGTTGGCTGGTACATCAAAACATGTCATGAATGCCAAATTTCCCGCCTCGACTGTATTCATATCCCCCCCATTGTCGCTATCCCCGAACCCCTATTCTACAAAGCCTATGTCAACACCTTTGTAATGCCCAAGTCGAACAGTTATTGATACGTTACTCAAGCCTGTTGCTCACTCACCAGCTACCCAGAATGGGCTATGTTACAGTCAGAGACTGGCAGGTCCATCGGGAAGTTCCTCTTTGAGCAGATCTTATGGCGTTGGGGAGCCATTGGAGAAATTGTCACTGACAACGGAGGTCTGTATGTCTTAGCTCTCGACTGGCTCTCGAAGACCTACAGCATTCGACATATTGCTATCTCTGTTGGAACCTACTTGTAG
The DNA here is from genome assembly GCA_024613145.1 of Pisolithus marmoratus. NCBI lineage: Eukaryota > Fungi > Basidiomycota > Agaricomycetes > Boletales > Pisolithaceae > Pisolithus > Pisolithus marmoratus. The sequence continues at coordinate 91,651 of JANFAE010000115.1, forward strand.
TAGAATCCACATCTTGTACTGTAGGACTGGTAGCACAGTGGTAGTGCACCAAACCTAGTGTGTTGGGGGTCCCAGGTTCAAGTCCTGGCCTGTCCAGTATTTTCAACATGGTAGCAACAACTCACCCCAGCTGAGCTTAATAGCCCTGGGTGAGGTAAAGCTGGTTGAAAGCTTAGTCAGCCTAACACGAGGTCACATGGCATCCTTAGTAAGACCTGATCATGTGGTTCACATGGACACAAGGCAACTGCTCAGTAAGACCTAATATAGGCACACGCAGTAGTAAGTCCTGATCCATCACATGACACAAGGCAAAAAGGTACAAGACCAGTTGCATGACTTCAGGGGCACACGACTAGCTGGCAAAGGCAGGAGCCCTAAGTACACAAGAGTGTGGCTTCAGGGGGGGTGTTGGAACCTACTTGTAGTAGAATCCACATCTTGTACTGTAGGACTAGTAGCACAGTGGTAGTGCACCAAACCTAGTGTGTTGGGGGTCCCAGGTTCGAGTCCTGGCCTGTCCAGTATTTTCAACAATCTCACCCTATAACTCGCAGGCTAATGGCATTGTGGAATGGCAGCATTTTGATGTAAGAGAAGCGATGGTGAAGAGCTGTGAGGGAGAAGCATCGAGGTGGTCAGAGGTCGCCCCATCGGTGTTTTGGGCTGAATGAGTCACTGTTCACAAAGCTACAGGATTCTCTCCATATTATATGGCTCACGGCGTCCATCCCAGGCTTCCCTTTGACTTCACTGAAGCAACATTCCTCTCCTCTTATGAAGTGGACTTTTACTCGACCACTGACCTGATCACTAATTGTGCCTGTCAACTTCAGAAGCGTCCAGAAGACCTGGTGCTCATCCATGAACGAGTCCTGAAAGCCTGCTTCACCTCTGCCAAAGACTTCACATCCTGTTTCGAGCGCACAATCCATGATTTTGACTTTGAACCTGGCTCACTCGTCCTAGTCAGAAACTCACATATTGAGAAGGAGCTAGACCGAAAAACAAAACCCTGCTACCTAGGTCCTATGGTAGTGGTGTGTCATACTAAAGGTGGATCTTACCTGCTTGCAGAGCTCAATGGTGCCATCTCGAAATTCTGCTATGCCACCTTCCATCTATTCCCCTACTACCCTCGCAACAAGTCTCATATAGAGGTCACCCACTTGGTGGGCCTCGAAAACTCCACCATTAATCAACTCGAAGACGACTCCCTTCCCAACCCAGAGCTTGCTGGTGTCCTTAGGGATGAGTCAGATGAGTAACTTATACCCTATGTCTCATGTTTCTTTTTTCTTCTTTTCTTTCTTTCATTTCTTTTGTTAACTTAACAGACAATCTTCTTATATGCAACCTTCAAAACAAAAAGTCTGCTGTCAAAAGCAGAAATAAATATACCATCGAAGTCGATCCTTTCATTCTTTCAACCTGTTTTGTAGACTTACTCACCACCTCTCTTTAAAGAATACTGCCAAGAATATGTTACAAAGAAAGACAATAGAAAAGCCACTCCTTCAGTTACCACTCATTACTTCCTCTTTCTTCTTTTGTTTATGGATACCTTACTTATCGCTGAATGTTCTGCTCACCCACAGACACTTTTCTTCCCACTATACCCACATGAGCAGCAATGTTTTCGTTTCAGCTCAGCCTTTGTACTCACAACCAGAAAACTGCCTATGAGACTGACACATGCCACAATTCCTCTATGCTATGGCACAAACAATGGTACCGTCCTATGGACCCTCTATGATGTACCTTTCCTGCCACTCCTTTATAGCATGTAGCTGCTGTTTGTTACTGCGAATCGCTGCAGCCATAGTCCCCACCTCAGCAGTAACCTGTGATATTCGTGAGTATAAATGACTCAGCGACTCCTCACTCCATGCGATCAAGTCCCTGAGAGCAGCAATCATTGCGTCCAACTCATCAAGCACTCTTCGACTTCTTCTCTGCACTTGTCATGGGCTCCTCGATGGCTGTGGGGAATCCTCTAACTCTTCCTCAGGCAGTGGCAACACGTGTGGGGATCCCTGTGGTGTGGTTAGGTCGATGTTGACCTCTTGCATCTTCACAATTGCTGCCTCTGCTTCTTGTTCCTCCAAAAGGCCGCTGGGACTGGCAAAGAAGGCTGATGCATCCTCGATTGGGTCCTCTGTGGTTCTTGGAGGTTCTGTGACAGCAGTGGGTGTGGAGGAGCACTGGAGGGGAGGAATAATGGGACAGGCAGAGCTGGAAGGGGTGGAGGTGGTCCTGGGACAGTCGCTGGCACAGAGGTTTCTTCGTCTGGATTGATGAGAAGTCAGACTCAAGGTAGGGGCTTGTGGGTCAACAATGACGCTGAGGGTCCAGTGGGAATCAGAGGGGGAGCAGACATGGTCTTTGGTCTTTTGCTCGTTGACACAGCTGATGCTGGCAGACCTTCCTGGTTTTTCTGCTATGTGTCCTTTCGAACTTGTGGTCACTGTGCAGGAAGCTTGTCACTCACCTTCCAACCGGTCTTATAGGCTTTGTTGCACTTCTTTTTCCCCTGGTGACACCACTCGCAAGCCTGCCCTTCCTTGCGTACACACATGATTCCTAATCTCGTGCAGAGCCCACATGGCTCTTGGTCGCCCCCTGTTACTTTGACAGCCATTTTGACATCTCCACTCCCACATGTCCCTTCGACAGGTGTCGAATCACTCCCAAGGGGAACAGTCAGCTCTTTCCCAGCTGCAGCATTGGTTGTCACCAACTGAGAACAACGAAAGTGTTAGCGAGGCGAAAAAGGACTAGGATATGTGCACACCCTTGCTCTGACTTTCTCCCTACCAGTGGCCTTTTCAACTTGCCTCTGCAAACACCATGTGCCTTCCCCACCTACTTGAGCCATGCTCGAAGATGGCACATCCTTGCCCTTTCCCTTTCCTTTGGAAGCCTGCTGTGGGAAGCGAGCTTGAATGGCCATTAGTCGTTCGAAGGCCACCCTGATCGTGTCCTGAGTGTCATCATCATAGTCTGGGACACTGGTGCTGATGTCTGTGGTGAACTTGCGTAACTTCTCAATACATATGCTCCTGTTGTCTCTCATTACCTATGAGCCATTCTCAAGGTCGTGATGCTAACTCACCGACACGTTGTAGAAGCGACCCAGCCACTCGTGCTCTGCATCCTCTCCAGCTGCCTCGTCAGGAATCTCTTTCATCACGGTCTCCAGCTTTTTCATGTCAGCTGCCCACAGTTTGGGTATGAGTTCCCATGCAGCATTTGGGGGAAGAAAGCAAGGAGCGGGCACAGACATGTTCTGGGAAGTAGACATAGTGTTGGCTGGAAGTGATCAAGTGGTGTTGACGAGGGTGGTGGTGAATGGGACTTTGAGAAAGAGAGAAGCAGTGTTTTGTTTGGTACATTTTGGCAGTCTTTGTTGACATGGAGACATTGTTGCCACAGCACATGACCGAGAACCCTGTGCCCCCTTCCATTGATCTGTGCACAGCCACATCACATGTATGATGTCATCCCATTTCTGTCCTGATTGCCATATACCCCTGACCGAGGATGGTCAGCATTCGAAGACCTTGGGAGGTGTAGGGAGTCCCTACTCCCTAAGGCTGCAGAACATCCTAGGTGGCCTTCCTCAGTCTCATCAGTCGCTTGTTGCACATCTCCATATGTCACACTTTGGAAAACTCCTCCTGGGCATTTGGTGCTAGGGAGTGTAATGAAAAATGGCACTGAAATTATTTCAAGTGTATTAGAACATAGTTCAACCATCCATTGAGTTTCTGAGTGCTTGTGAATAACCAGAGAGTACTTTTTAAGGGCTGAAACCAAGAAGCTGGTTGCATCTTTGATATATTTAACATGGGCACTTTGAAAAGCATATCCCCTTTATTGTCACAGTATATTAACACCTATCTAAACCATTCCTGGACCCTCAGTGTCCATGGAAAGCTTGAAGATGCAACTACCTTCTTGGTTTCAGCCCTTGAAAAGACAAAAAGCACACTCTGGTTATTCACAAGCACTCAGAAACTCAATGGATGGTTGAACTATGTTCTAATACACTTGAAATAATTTCTGTGCCATTTTTCATTACACTCCCTAGCACCAAATCCCCAGGAGGAGTTTTCCAAAGGCATGGTGGTTCTACTTGTTCACAGCTACCTGGTGATACCTTTTTCATGGTGACAGGCTCATTGGTTGTGGAGATATGGGAGTGTTTCATGTACAGAGGAGTAGGAGATGGCCTTGTGAATATCTTGGGGACGGGTGCACCATTTTTCCTGTTTCCTCATTCTCCTAACTCTCCATGCACCTCTCTACCACCTCCCTGAGCTTCATAGAATTCTGCCCAGTGGTTCCTCACCAATGCAATGCTGCCCTCCTACTCCCTACTGTACTTGGCACCTAACTCATGCAATTCTGCACCGAATCGTTCGCTTTTTTCATACATGAATCTACTGGATGAAACCTACCAGTCACTATGTGAGACTTCGTGCACACATTTGTGGTCCCAGAGTTATTTGAGTTTTCACATCTAAGCAGGGTGGGGAGGTCAGGATTGTGTATCTCATTCGTTTTTGTGCCATGCCTCTCACTTTTTTGCATGATGGTACTGCTCATTCACACCTATCTGGTGATGCCTTTTCATGGTGACGCACTCAGTGGCTGGGGAGATATGTGTGTTTTTCATGTACAGCGGGGTGGGAGACAACTTGGCAGATATCTTGGCACTGGATGCACTGATCAGTATGATCCCTTTTTCTCCATGTCATCCCGGGTGCACCCTACTATCACTTATGGTTTCAGATCGATTGCGCCAACAGTGTTTGCCTGGCAGCCTCCTCTTCCCCCCCATCTCGCTACCCCATGATTTGTCCATGTCATACCTCCCTCGGTTCTTTTCCAGGCCTCTCGCTTTTCTGGGATATCATACTACTCGATCCACACTTTCGAATGATGTGCCTTTTGTCCTAGTTGGTGCAGCCACTGTGGAGAAATTTGGATTTTTGTGAGTAGAGGTATCTCAGGGCAGTTTTGCCAATATCTTGGGACTGGCTGTGCAGATTCGGTTGGTTGTTTTTTCCACATTTTTTCCATGATTCCCTCTACCATTTCCTTTGGTTTCATGTTGATTTCATCAGCAGTTATCATTTGGCAACTTTCCTCCTCTATGCTGTACACAGCTTCAAACAAAATATGGAATATTTCTGGAACAGCAAAGAGTGTGATGATGAAATTGGTATCATTTTGAAGCTGTAACCTAGTAGTATGATTCTGTAAAGTGGCGAAATCCACAGTCAAAAAACAGTGGAGATACAGCCCATCTGATGAGGTGCTTGTGCACAGAATTTTCTGTGTACTAAGGATAAGGGGCCATAGCCATGCCCCAACTCGTACTCATGCCATGCCTGAACCCCCAACAGGTACCTGGTCATCACTATAATGTGTGTGACAGTAGTTTATAATATAACAGACTTCAGCTTGAGTGATAGTCTACAATCCCTACCAGTCAGCCAACTCCAAGTCAGAAGTCATGACTAGCCGAGCTGATTGAGTCAGCTATCATAATTATGGCTTGACTTCATGCAGTCCAGTGTAGGGAATGGGTTTTCCCTACCAGGAGATTTTATTTTTATTCTGTGTTTCTCATATTCTAACTTGATTTTCTAGTTCTTTTATGTTTATTACTTTAGTGCGACGTTTTCTTGCTTAGTCAGCATTTTTTTTCATTACCTAGCCGGTACTTACTTTTCTAACAATCAAGTTATGAGTCACGAGTTTCGAGTTTGAGTCCGAGTTCGAGAAGGCCTCAAGTTGCCTTCTGCTGTGTTCAGACAGATCTCAGACAGCCTTAGACCATAGACATTCCCAGACAGTATCCCTCCCCAGGCTATAGAAGCCCCTCTGGAAGTTCTCTCCCCTTCAGACATCACCACTCTCCCCCTAGTCTCAGTTCTTCTTTTCCTACAACTGGAGCCCACCACGAGGGGCTTCTGTCTTAGTCTGGTACCCCTACTCTCATCAGGTTCACACTGTTCAGTCTCGTTTTTGCAGTTTCAGGTCGCATTTTCTCGGTTTTTGTTCATGCTCTCACAGTTCCAGCCTCGGTCTCACCCTCGGGCCTCATGTTCATATTTTCTCTTGAAATACTCCCTTGTATATTGCTATAATCATTCAAGTTCCCTGCCTGACATCATGCAAGGCCTGAATACCCCATGTAGTCAACCTCCCGAAGCCTCAAGCTTCCTTTGGCGCCCCGAGGAACTTCGAAGGTTCCTTGATGACATAATTCAAGTCGCATCTCAAGCAAAGTCACTTCTCGAGTCTGGTCGAGGCCCCCTCAAGGCCTGTAATTCGTGTGCGCAGCCACCACCCAGTTGCTCACCCTGTCAGTTATACTGGTTTTGCTTTTTCTGTGGTGAGAAAGGTCATATTCGAGCCAACTGTGATTCGTGCAAGGAATATTTGGCCACAGGACAGTGTCTAATAGTGAAAGGTCGCATTGTACTCCCTACAGGGCAAGAGATACCACGAGAAGTACCTGGGCACACTCTCAAGGACTGTCTGGCATGCTGGGATCTAGGAAATTGGTCTACAGATATTCAAATTCCTCCTTCAAGTCCAGGCTGGCTCATATCTCTGGAGGATCCCCACTTGTCAGTGCACCCCAATACCCCCTTGGAACAACCATTGTGTGCGCCACTCTCAGCGGAAGGGCCGAGTCATTGCTCAGCGCCGGTGCAACCCCAGGTCCCCACTCGAACACCTACTGTGTCCTCAAGCTCAGGTGATGGTTCGTTGTGCCGCCCTCGCTCACCTTCTCAGTCTCTACCTGCAAGATGCTCTCGCGGTTGTTCTTGGTCTCACTCTCATGGCCATGGCTGCCCATGTTCGCCATCTCACTCATACTTCAAGAGTTCACCCAATGATGGTCATAGGCATCAGCACTCGTATTTGGATAGGCCCCACAGCCACAATTCCTGCAATTCCTGGTCTTACTCTCGTGGTTGACCTTGCTCCCACTCTCATTCTCGCTCTCATGATCTTGACGACCTGCATTTGTACTCATATTCGAGTAGGCCATGCAGCCGTGATTCCCGTGATTCCCATGACTACCAGTACTACCACTCGCCATCACCTGCACCACGACTCACATACTCACGCTTACCAGAAATCTCAAGGGATGATGTTGGAGATTGAATCACCCCAGTGTGATATGTTAATTTGGTGCGAGTTTCCTGTGATTACATAAGCGCTTAGAGCGCACATAGTACTACACTTTTGGTACTATTCCCTCAGTAGTTGAGTCACTACTGAGGGTAAGCCTACATATTCTTTATATTAGACTACTTACTGATACCTTGTAGCTGCCTACAGGTACATCAATATATATAGTAGTTGAGTCACTACTGAGGCTGCCTACAGCCCTTTTCTACAGATGAGCCCATCCCAGTCTGGCCCACCAGCTGGCTAGTCAACAGAATGGTGTCCTCTGCCTCCTATGATACTCGACAGTTTCATAGCAGTCACATATCAACCCACTCGAGAAGGTTGCACAGCCGCAGCCACACACCTCAGCCTTTGTACAGGCTGTACTGAGTAGATGGGGGCCACTCTAGCCCACTGGGATTTCTTTTATTGTGTTTTATTCTTCTTTTTATGAACATATCATTCATGGAGTCTTGTGTCAGGCAGCCACCACTGCAAGCATTTCACAATTTTTCATCCCAAAATATGCTGAAAACATTGAAAAAAGAGATACTCTTTTATTTCAGCTGTTTTCAAAGAAAACAGGTGAATATAATGTAATGTTTTCTTTGTCTTTTCTGCCAAAAAACATGAATTAATGGTAATGCCCATTAGGTTCTTCACTAATGGGTATTAGCATCAATCAATGTTTTTTAGTAAATCATGCAAATAAAACAAAGTGTTATTATTGCCTTTTCTCTTTGAAAACATGTGTCAAAAAAGAGTATCTCTTTCTTCAATTTTTTCAGCATGTTTTCTCAAGAAAAATTGTGAAATGCTTGCAGTACACATGCCTCCCTCATCCCCCCGCCTTGTTGATGCGATATCTTGACCACTGCTCACCCGTCCCTCTCGCAAATTGGGATTTAGATTCTCCTCCTCGAGAGCTTTCTAACGGTGTACCTTTCGTTGTAGCGACCCCAGCGGCTCCGGATATATGGCCCAATTCCTGGAGAAAGGCACTGTAGGACGAAATTTGGAATATCTCGGGATTGTGTGCGCCGTTTTCTCCGGTTCCTCGTTCTCCCACCTCTCCTTGTGTGTCCCTATCACCACCTGAAGTTTCATAGAGTTCCACATAGCAGTTCCTCACCAACGCGATACCGCCCTCCTCCCCCCTACTGTGGTTAGACCATAACTCTTGCAATTCTCGACCGAATCGCTCGTTTTTATCAGACGTGACTCTACTAGACGACATCTACCAGACGATATAAAAGACGTAGCGCGCGCATTCACGGTTGTGGAGTTATTTGAGTTTTTGTGTCTGAACAGGGTAGGGAGGTCGAGATTGTGTATCTCGCTCGTTTTCACGCCGGAACTCTCGCTTTTTCGCATGGTGGTACTACTCGCTCACAGCTACCTGGTGATACCTTTTTCATGGTGACGCGCTCTTTGGTTGTGGAGATATGGGAGTTTTTCATTTACAGAGGAGTATGAGACGGCGTTGCGGATATCTCGGGACTGGATGGTCCAATCGGCCCGATTCCTTTTTCATCATCTCCTCCCAGGTGCCCTCTACCACCACCTCCAGTTTCGTATCGATTGCCTCAGTGGTTGCCCCGCGGCGGCATTTTCTTCTCCCCTATCCTGCTGCCCCACACTGTATCCACGTTGTATCTCCCCCGGATCTTTGCCGTTCCTCTCGATTTTCTGGGGTGTGACACTACTGAGTCAGCGCTTTCGAACGGTGTACTTCATGTCTGGGTTGGTGCAGCCGTTGTCGAGAAATTCGGATTCTTGTGGGTAGAGGTGTCTTGGACCAGTTCTGCGAATATCTCGGGATTGGGTGCGCGTGTTCCCCCAATTCCTTGTTATCCAGGTTCTACCCACTCCCCTTGAGCGTTCCCCTGCATTTTGTGCCGCCGCGCTGACCCGTTATTCGTTGGTGCATACCCTTCCTCCTACCCCCTACCTTGTTTGGGGCATAGCTCATTCAATTCCGGCCCGAATTGTTCGCTTTTTTTTAGACGTGCCTCTACTAGACGAACCCTACCAGACGATGTCAAAGACGTAGCGCACGCGTTTGTGGTTTCGAAGTTATTTGGGTTGTTGCGTTCGAACAGGGTTGGGGAGGTCAGGAAGGCGTATCTCGCCCGTTTTCACGCCGGGCCTTTCGAATTTTTGCACGGTGGCACTATTCGCTCACAGCTATCTGGGAGTATCTGGTTTACGGTGACGCGCTCAATGGTTCCCGAGATATCCACTTTTCTGTGTCCGGGCTACAGGCTATCATTCCTGGCGGTGTATCTCCCTCGTTTCTCAGCCGTTCCTCTCGAAAATCGGTACCTGCGTTCTCCTTGCGAAGCTGACCCGATTGAATTCTCTTTCGGCGAATTCTGTGCAGCCGTTCTCGAGATATGGCGAAGTCCGCCTCTGAAGGGCTACTGGCGACAGTTTTGGCGATAACTCGGGTTTGGCAGGTCCAATCGGTGAGATTCTTTTTGCACCGTGCTCTCCCATGCAGGTGGAAGTACCTCCCGAAGTTTCGTGTCCACCGGCCTCGCCGTTGCTCGTCAATGCCTTGTTCTCCTCCTCTCCCCATTTGTGGCTGGCGCCTTTCTCCCCCATTTTGCCGCCGTATCTCTCGCTTTTCGAGGATCCTATTCTACTCGACGAGGGCTCCCAAACGGTGTATCTTACGACGCTGTCATCATCCTGGCTGTGGAGATATTCAAATTTTGGCTCATGGGGAGCGTTATGGACCATTTTGCGTGTTTCTCAGGGGCGGATGGGCCAATCAGTATGATTCCTTTTCCTGCATGTTCTCCCTTGTGTCCCCTACTGTCTCCCGCGATTTCATGTGACAACCCGAGCTGTTGTTCTGCGGCGCTCTCCCTTCCCTCCTCGGCTGTCTCTCGACGTGCATGCGCTGTATCTCGTTCGTCCCACGGCCGTCCCTCTCGATTTTTTTGCCACCATACATTACTTGATGGGAGCTTTCAGACGGTGGGTCACATGTTGTGTCTGCTTCAGCGGTTGCCCAGAGGTTTTGAATTTTCTGGATGCGAGCGGCTTTGGGCGGTTTGCAGGTATCCTAGGGCTGGCTGGACCTCAACTGAGGACAGTTGGTATCTGAGTGATGGGGAGATGTAGGGAATGGGTTTTCCCTACCAGGAGATTTTATTTTTATTCTGTGTTTCTCATATTCTAACTTGATTTTCTAGTTCTTTTATGTTTATTACTTTAGTGCGACGTTTTCTTGCTTAGTCAGCATTTTTTTTCATTACCTAGCCGGTACTTACTTTTCTAACAATCAAGTTACGAGTCGCGAGTTTCGAGTTCGAGTCCGAGTTCAAGAAGGCCTCGAGTTGCCTTCTGCTGTGTTCAGACAGATCTCAGACAGCCTTAGACTGTAGACATTCCCAGACAGTATCCCTCCCCAGGCTATAGAAGCCCCTCTGGAAGTTCTCTCCCCTTCAGACATCACCACTCTCCCCCTAGTCTCAGTTCTTCTTTTCCTACACTGGCTAAGTCACATGCTCAGCTATGACTTGAGTCAGCTATGAGCCAGAGTCATGGCAACACTAGCTGTAGGCCACTGTGCACCTGTAACTGACTGTGTGGCTGTGTGAATGTAGGTCTGTGAGGTGTGTGACATACTGTGCAGCTGAGGGTCTGGGGCCCTGCCAAGCTGTTGTGCTGTAAGGTGCTGTAATATGCTGTCACATTGCTGTGGCTACTGTCAGTACTGTTCTAAAAGTAGGGGTTTACTGATGTTCAGAGGACCAAAGGGAAAACTGCTACTTTGGTTATCTCCAACATTCAGGAGGCCATTTTATTCAGGTTGCACCATAACTGTGATTCCAAGTGATTCCTGTACAGAGCTAGGCATGAGTCACATGGTTCATGGTGATAAGTGGCATAAATGTTTTACACCAGTTGGCTGGTTTTACAATGAACACATTGCAGTACTAGACATATGTACATACCAAGTTTACAAAACTTTGCAGTGAAGGTTACATATGCTTTTGTACTACCAGAAGGGTAAGTTGGGAAGAAACATGTACCAAATTTGTGTACACCCCATGCCAACCAACTGCATAAGGATATAGAGAGCATGTAAGCCAAGATACTTGTTCCATACAAAAACGTGTACATGTGAATGCTTAGCAAGGGAATTCAACATGCATACTTATGTGTACAAGGCGCTACACAGGAGCATATAGTTACACTCTAAGAAAAGAAGTCCGATTCAACATATCTCGGATAAAACGTGGATGGCGGACTTACGTGTCATCTAGGATGAAAAATGAAAAATATCACCTGAGCCATACTATGGGTATCTGATCGATACTCACCATCATACTGGAAGTGTGTCTGCGCTGGCGTGGTAAACGTTTGGAATTTCATGGGAAGGAAGTACACATACTTTCTTAGGATTGTCAGGCGCGGACCGTACATATCTGTCGTTATCCACGGGTCTAGATACAACGCCATCAGGTTGCGCAGAGTAGAATCGATGAGAAGACTCACCGTTCCTTGACCTGGCCAAGGGTTCTCTACACTACCGTAAAAGGAAAAGATGAGGTACCTCGTACCTTACAAGATGCGAGCATGCTCTGCAGCGTGACGCACACAGCGGACACACTCAACACCGGGGACCACTCCGTCCCAAGGATAGATGCGCATATCTATATACGTTTAGAAAACGGAAAAGCTCTCCAACATCGGTGCGCCGAGAAGTGCTTACATGTCCATTAGAATATATATGCTGCACCAGCAGCGTCAGCGTGCCATGAATAGATGGGCAATAGGCAGAAAATTTTCACGAACTGGATGGATAGGTGCTTCTGTTGTCTGATCTACGATAAATTGTACAGCTGGTGCTGAAATGGGGTAGTTGGCGTCAAAGCGAAACATAAGCTTGAAAACCTCTCCCTTGTTGTGAGAGCGCATCAGATGATGAGTCGGAGAGGGTCAGGAGATGCGCATGTATATATACCTGGTATAAGCTTTCGCCCAGGACCTCTATAGAGAAAGACCAAGTGTCGAAATTATCTGCGCTAAGGACCTTGATGCCTGCGCTGGCATAGTATCGGTGCAAAAACAGAGCGGAGGACGGGCGGAACTTACCAGCTGGACATCCTTCGAGGTTGATCTCGCTGAGCTCCTTGCGTAGACGTCGGGCCGAGATGGATGCCATGCCAGTACTGCTCTATCCTGTGTCAAGAGTCATCATAGGTGTGGGGGATATCCCAATCGGGAAGAGGTCAAACAGATGCAAATATCTCAGTATAAAGGGACGCGTTGCCCGCTTCTTCACAAAATAATGTCTTTGAATCCTCCCTGCTTTAGAGTCACCTGTTTCCCGTGTCATTTCCAAAGGGACTCGCAGGCGCTCGCGGGGAGGTAGATTGACACTCTTGTCATTTCTTGAACGTCGCTGGTTTTCATCGCCATGTAACGTTGAACTACAAGTGGACATCCGCAGCTCAGTGGTTATACGAATTGATAAATACTACCAATACAGATATCCTCTTCACTTCTCCTTAGCTTCGTTCGCCCGTTTCGCCCTGTCCTGACTGACATCCTCGAGGATTGCTCCGGCTCCGTTTTCGATCAACAAAGTCGCCAGTTTGGTACCCAGTTGTTCTGCTCCTTCTGGGTTCTGCACTGTTTCCACCAGAGTTTCCTGAACATGCAAAGAACCGTCGATCGACGTAACGCAGCCCGTGATATGCAGAAGACCACTTTCCGAACCCTCGGGTTTGTTCTCCACATCAGTGAGCGAGGTGGTCACTCCAACAGGGACACTGCATCCTCCTTCCAATTTACGCAGCATAGCACGCTCAGCAAGGCATTTCCACTCCGTTTCGCGGTGTGTGAGAGCATTGCAGAGCTCCCGTACTTGAGCATCATCTGTCCGTATTTCAACCGCCAATGCTCCCTGCGATACGGCGTGGTAGAGGACTGGCGCATCTAGGTTGTCTGTGATGCGAGCACCCATCCCAAGGCGTACGAGACCAGCTTTGGCGAGGATAATTGCTGTGTATGGACCGTCCGGCGCGTCCAATTTTGCAAGGCGCGTGTTGCTGAAAGATCATTAAGTGGCGGGCCATAACACAATTTGGGGACCTACAGATTTCCCCTCTGCAGTAGTTATTAGTACACTGGGTAAATATCGAGAGGACAATGGTAGTCTACTCACCACATCCATGAATTGTAATCTTGGAAAGTTCCTGCGCAACTGAGCAACCCGACGGACACTGCTCGTGCCGACGACGCTACCGTCAGGCAAGTCTTCCAGCTTCCTGTAGGGTAATCCTTGTTTCACGACCAAGCTATCGACTGGATCCGCTCTTTCCAGGATAGCTCCGATCTCGCATCCATCAGGAAGGACTGTCGGGACGTCCTTTAGACTGTGGACCAACATGTCCACGGTTCTATCCTTCAGCGCAATCTCGAGTTCCTTTGTCCACAACGCTTTTCCACCGAGTAAATACAATGCCTGTGATTGATTTTTGTCCCCCTCTGTCGACATGAACAACGTGTCGAATGAAAGAGAGGGAAACGCTGCCTGGAGGGCATCGCGTACGATGTTGGTTTGGATCTGGGCAAGTTTGGAGGCTCTGGATGCCAGAATAAAAGTCCTGGGCTGCGATCCGACATCGTCCGTGTTTCCCGGTGTGCTCGTCATCGTAGCACTGGATATCTTCTGGCTAGTGACCAAAGCGCCGCTGCTGTGCCCGTCTTTGAAGTTTATGAATGTAGATTAGATTACGAGCTCGAGCACCACGTAAATACCCGCGGGCTCAGTTGCGCCATCGTAGTTGTCCATAATACTCATGGTACTCCTACGTTTTGCACCTTCGCCCACTGGCGCATTACATCTTGGCGGGCTCAGAACAGCACTTTACAACCATCTCTACGCCAAGAAACATGGCGGCAAGTGGATACTCAGAATCGAAGACACCGACCCCGTACGCCCTTGGTTTGGACTGCCGTAGTTCCACGTTTTTAACAAAAAATTGACCGTTGTAGACTCGTTATGTGCCCGGTGCTGTTGATGGTATTCGAGCTGCGCTAGAATGGACTGGTTTGGGGTATGACTATGGTGAGAGAGCGCGCGACGAGTTCCACCTGCCGTCTAATACCATTCCGGATTCAAGGCCCCGGACGGGATGGCCCGCACGGCGCATACTATCAGGTATTTAAACCCACACTTCTACACGCACTGGTCCAACTCGTCTGACCCCGAGGCAGTCCGAGCGGTTGGACTTATATCGAACTTATGCACACAAACTCCTCGAGGTATGTATGGTTTACCACCTATATCCAGAAAACTTTGACTACAACATGTCTTTTACTTTACAGTCAGGTCATGCCTATCGCTGTTTCTGTTCTACCGACAAGTTGGCATCCACGAGGGAACGACTCGCTCGCACAGGATCTAATGCAACGTACGACAAGGCGTGTCTACATCTCACGGAGGAGGAAGTGGCGCGACGCGTACGTGCAGGAGAAAGCTCCGTAGTGAGGTTTAATGTGCGTCTTTCCCTGCCAAGCGTTCAACCCATATCCGCTGCTGCTCATCCCAGAGTGTTTTTTTTTTAGGATGATCGGCTGCCTGAACGCGACGTGGCAACAGACTTGGTGTTTGGCGCTCTCCGAGATGCACACGCATCGCTGCCAACGGACCCCGTTCTTCTCAAGTCTGACCTCTTCCCCACTTATCATCTCGCCTCCATCGTGGACGACCACGAGATGGGGATCACGCATGTACTACGTGGCGAGGCGCGTTCTTCACTTATTTGTTGACGCGGTGCATCCATTGACATTTGGCTAGGAGTGGCTTCCTTCTCTTCCACTGCACCTGGATCTATATGCATCTCTATCACTCCAGCCTCCACAATTCGCACATCTCCCAATCTTACTCAATCCAGACGGTTCGAAGATGTCGAAACGCAAAGGCAACGTTTCTGTACTTGACTTCATGGTATGTACGCCACCTGCTTCCTCTCCCTATCACCCGGCCACACAAGCTGTTTGCATTGACTTGTGTGGATAGCAACGAGGGTGGGAGCCTGAAGCTTTGCTCAACTGGCTGGCATTGGCCGGCTGGGGGACACATCACGACCCGAATGGAAGACCGCCTTCCTCTGGTGACTCTCAAGCCCCAGATAGTACTGCCATCATGACACTCCCAGAGCTCGTACACCAGGTGCGTGTCCAATATGTGTATTTGAACCTCTGTGGATATTCGGGCCTGACTGAGCTCACCTTCTGTCACCAAGTTTGATTTAAGCGCTTTGACACACCGCCGTAACATACTTGACCCCGCCAAACTCGAATATCTGAACAAACATCATTTGATGCGCAGCTGGAAAGACGACGAGGAAACCGCACTTCATGCGCACCGGATACGCGAACTTGTCAAATTGGATTTCCCAACGAGGTAGTTTACAAGCACCCCTCCTAACGCGCTCTTCGGTGGAACCAACCTCTTGTTTTCTTTTTTTAGCCAGTACGCTACCCCAGACTACATCGCGAAAGTGATTAGGGTGCTGCAGGTATGTATTTGTGTATCTATCTCCACCATCGAATGAACCCCATCCCTCTGTCACGCTTCCTAGGGACGGATAACTAACGTCTTTGACGTACCATCACTCGCACCTTTCTTCTTCGTGGATCCAGACTATACATCGGCAGATGCAAAGTCGATGATCAGGTCTGTGTCAACTGACGAGTACTGTGAGTCATGCTTTCCACCCTTGTATTGCCATTATTTCCTAAACTCACGACGACGTTCGAAAAGTACTTGCACTGGACACGACCATTTCTTTCGCTGAGAAAACCATGGTTGACGATGACATATCACTCGTCGCAACGGTCATTCACGACGTCTGCAAGGTCACCGGTCTCAAGCAGAAAACGTTCATGATTGCGCTTCGCCATGCTCTTTCGGCAATGAAGGTACGCCCCCGCCGCTTGGCCAGATGCTATTGTGTCTAGGCAGACAGACTGACAAATGTATCTATGCCCGCAGACTGGACCTAGCATCCCTGAAATCATCAGTGTCCTTGGTCCAGAACGAACGATTGCGCGATTGAAGAACGCAACCTCCATTGTGACGAGTAAAATATAACATACACATCATGATACACTTGCTTATGTTACTGCTGTCTAATACACAACGTGCTGGTACGAAGGACGAACCAAAACTACCCACTGCTGCAAGTTTACCAAATGACGAAAGCGATGAGATGAGGGAGAAAAAAAAAAAAAAGAAACGATCAGACAAACAAATGTCTACATAACTACGCAACTCCCATTTTAAAGTGTCTCCCAACCACCGCTGTCTACAGTACTCTCCAACTTGCGGGTGATGGTGGTAGGAATGCCGTGGTTAAGCCACGTCTTACGTATTTCCTCCCACCTCGGCCAATGTATGTACTGTCGTCTTCCTCGTCTATTGGGACACTTTGTCAGCGCGCGTGCTCGAGGAGGGGACACGAAGGAAGGAAAAAAAATTAAAAAAGTGAGAACTTGCCTCATAGAAATGTCGACCTCGCCATGTACGTCTAAATACGGAGACTGCACAAACGATCCATTGTTCGCATAGAGATAAAGCACCGAACAGCGTTTCACGACAAAGTATAGACCAACAGCTCCTCCACACCTATATAAAAAAAACACCAACGGCCGTTAGCAAAAAAACAAAGGGCATAGATCGATCCAGCTACTCACTCTCGCATGTGCATATTACACTCGCCCCGTCCGCCCGACTCAATATCCATACAACAATTGCTCAACATACAACACGTCACACCGCAAATCAGACAGATCGCCGCATCGACGGGTACGGTATTACACCGCGCACATCGCATCATCTTATCGCGTCCATTAAACAGATTATCGAGTACGACGGGGAGACGCGCCATGCGGTACACTGCAGGGTAATCGAGGACGACACCGCAGTTGAGCTGAGACGCCGCGTGCGAGTGTCCGTAGTGTGCACACCAACCTGACAGTGCATTTTGGAGCGTGTCTTGGTTGGGAAGGTCTGATAGGGGTGGGATGTTGAGGAACGTCAAGAGGCGCCTATACTCGTTGTCTTGGTGAGATATGGATGAAGACGAAGCCGACGACGTGGACGAGAATGCATTCGGTAGGACTGAACGGCACAGGATTGCGGCCCGACGAAGGAACGGAAGCGTAAACGCATAAAGCATCTTTTCAATACGCCCCTCTCCAAACGTCTCAAAGACATGAGTGGCAGTATGTTCGAATATGGGCGAGTGCCGTACGGCGGACATGAAGAACATTCTGACATCGCCAAACAGGTCGGAGTGGTTACGAGCAACCGGCTGATGGGTATTGCACGACCTGGCCTTGTTGAGAACATATACCATGCCAACGACAGTGCGCGCCAAGCAGGCATAGTAGCATAGAACAAGTACATGCTGAAGCATTTCCGGTGCGACGGCCGCGGTCTCCACAAGAACACTGAGTGGATCGCGGAGAAGGAAAGGATAAGAGAACGACGTGAGCGACGTGCGGCTCCATTCAGGCAAAAGCCGCTTCACAATAGTCTGCTTCACCGATTCTCTACCACCATCCGGTCTTCCCTCCAACTCCAACCGGGCGAGAGTAGAAAGGCAACCGAGCAATCCGCGAATCATCCGTTGCTGCGTCTCAGACAAGCTATCAGCGACGGTGCCAGTAGAACAACCCGTGCCACGTGCAGCGACCTCGATGGAAGAAATCGTGTACCCTATCACTTCCTCTGGGATATAGATCCCCGCACCTCGTTCTCCCGGTTCTGGCTCTGGTCGATCTCGGAGGTGACGCGTCTGCTGAGATATATTCCTCGCTACGCCCATAAGACTATCAAGCATCTTGTAAGCCTCCGCCACTTCCGCGCGCCGCAGGTGATTCATGTAGTTGGGATCTTGAACACTCCAAAAGACGAATTCACCCGTGCCATTCCTGAACTGGAGGGAGTCCATAAGAGGATCTGGTTTGGACTTGAGAATGGATATACTAGCGGCTCGCATCCAGTCGTGGAAGGGGACGTTACTCGCTGGTACCATGGACGGCCTGGATATGGGGAGAATGACGTTGCCCAGACTCTTGCACAGCGGACATATGAACTCTTTGCGCGGTGTATGCTCTGGATGGTTTCGCATCACGTAAGCACGTTGCCGTTGCCGGATGGATATATTGTACGTCGAGAAACACTCCATATGCATCATATGACCGCACATAGACGTGTGTATACCAAAACGCGTGTACCCCAACGGAAAACCACCAAAGTTGGATGGGAAATGCGTGACGTCCTCGTAGGTATCCGGGCCGACGGGCGGGAACGTAGAGGGGTGCGGGGGTTGCTTCGCCCGGTCCAATGACGAAGGCAGCGACATGAGCTCGCTCAAGTAGGCGCTGTGGCCATCAGGGTGCTTCCGCAGCAGTCGACTTGGCTGGATGAAGCCCAACATTCCAAAGGTTTGGCTGTCGCTGAGGTCCTCCTGACATACGATGCAAGACCCATACGACGCGTTTTCTTCAGGGGCTGTGTCGTCGTCCTCTTCGTCATCTTCGTCCTCAAAATTGACAGCGAAGCTTGCTTGCTGTGCCTTCATCTGCGCCATGATCGCTTCCTGGCGTGCCTTGGCAGCACGCTTCCGCAGACTTTCCGCATCAGCTCCCGGCTCCGGTATATTCACAACCTTACGCCGCGCTTGCACCTCTTCCGGAACGAACTTGGAGATCTCCCCCAGAATCCAGCCTATCCTGGACATGTATGGTTTGAAGTGCTCGTTGTGCTCTATGGCACATATCACATCGAGGAGATTCTTGTGATCGTCGCCGAACGTTTTGATGGCCGCCAGATGGCTGAAAACCGAAGCGCGTTCCACGAGCGCAAGCATGACTAGATAGAACGCCTGGTCAAGGATAGCCTCGGACGACGGGGGTGTCATCCCCGCGGCATCGGTGAGCGCAAGAATGTTGTATATCGCGTAGAACATGATCTGCAGAAGCACCTCCGACTCGAGCAACGATGGAAGGATGGAAAACGGGCCATGGTCAATACCGATCGGCTTAGGCACGACGACAGGGTCTGCCACGCCCGTCTTTTTCTTCAACCATGTCCGAAGAACGCCCTCGACCTCTTCCCGTCGATTCCGTGCATAGTGGTAATAGAACGGGTTGACCTCTGCATATAACTCATCCCGCAATTCATATGTACCCGTGTCCGAGGTAGATTCAGGTGCTCGGAAGTTCGCCACTTCGCCCAGCACGTGCTCGAAACAGACGTCGTCTACGAAACGCTCTGCAACACGCTTCACAAGGTCTGTGTACGAACAAGGTCCAGGGGCGAGAGCGTGGATGATTTCACGACGAACAGCAGCGGGGAGTGGCATTTTCGATGCACTCGCTTTCTCCGTGAGGAGGGTAATGATCACATAGAGCACTTCTTCGACCATACTGGACAGTTGTGCACCCTCGTAGACGGTATGGACGACAGAACCACAGAAGAATTGGAGAAGTCCAAAACGGTCCAGGATGCTGACGAAAACAGTGTTGGGATCCAGAATGATAAGAGATGTCTGTAGGATGAACAAGTCTTGATCGTAGCACAGCTCACGAAGCATGAAATCGCGATAGTGCAGAAGCTGTCCGCGTATCGGGAAGCCGTTGCGTACCCAGAGACCCGAACGAATCTGGGCCACCATCGAGAGTACTAATGGCGTCAAATCTAAGTTAGTCTGTACCCGCAACTCGACTAAACCTTACCTCGCAGCGGAAAGTCTATCATGGTCAAAATCATCGGCTCCTTCGATATCCGCATAAACAAGTCCCCGACGCTCTTAATGCCAATTTGCATTAAGGACTCCTCCGATAGGATGTCAACATGTCTGAGCAGCTCGGCCAAGAGCCAGTGCAACGAGTGGTGGAAGCTGACCCACCCCTCCAGTACGTCGAACTCGATGATTTTGTACTCGACGTCGCCGAAGAGGACGGAATGAAACGAAGGAACCGAGAACTTGTTCCTGTCAAGTTTGTCGTTGCTCAGCATACATACTGCAACGATCTCGTGTACCACGGTAGTGATAGCGTTAACCAGTTGCGATGGGGTCGCCCATGCGAAAGCTTCGCCGTACACCTTGATGACTCGAGACAAGGACAAGGTGACGTTGAAGACGCTGATCCATGCATCCGCCTCGAACTCTACGTGGCTGGTGACCGCACGCTTATTGGGGTGAACACACATGAACAGCTGGCAGACCTTGGCGAACTTGCGTATGAAGGATGGGTTACTTGCAATGAGCTGTTGCACAGGTTGATTGTGGCAGAGGTAGCGAAGGTCGCTAAAGACTGGCATGAAGCGCTTCGATTTGAAGGGGAAGCTGTCGACGTCAAGCTCTCCCGCATCCGTAGATGCAGTAGTGCTCTTGAGGATGCGTTTCTCGGCAATTTGGTTTGTGAAGAAGTTGATGATGATGTTCAAGAGACGGGTGACGAGGTCATGGTGTCGCACGACGTAGCTTGCAACTGAGGGCACCGTGAAGAGTTGCAAGGCAAAATACTTGATGGACGTCTCTGCCTCTCGGTCTACCAGGAGGTATGCATCTATGACGCGATGATAAACGGCGGCAAAGTGACTGCCTGATATTGAAATCAGCAGACGGAAGCCAATCACAAGGGATTCCTACCGATGGCTATCTTGTGAGGGTGTGAGAGGGTCAAGATGGATGCATATATTTCCTTGAGACACATCCGCGGTTTCTTCCAGAGCCTGGTATGATAGAGAAATAACCAGTCGATTCTGGCTGCACCGGGAACATCAGCGGACAAGTCAGGGATCTGAGGACCAGAGCCGTATATGTTGGTCTCTCGACGTCTGGGTGACAGTAATTCGGCGGTGATGACCTCTCGTGTGACGAGGGTGTCCGCACCGAGACGAGAGCGAGCGAGATCTACAAGCCATTCGATGATGACCATGGCGACTTGTTCGCGAAAGGTGTCGTATGCTCTGCGGACGGTGACGCCCAGTTCGATCTTGGATATAATGAGGGCGATCTCGAGGAGACGACCTGCGTTGGAGTTCATCTCTATGATCTCACGACCATGCTCGTCGATGACATGAGCGACAGCTGTAGCATCCTTGCGATTGCGGCCAGTGGTATCACAGAGAAGCTGTATTACCTCGTCAAAGGAGTGCTTGTCGTCGTTCCACAGGATGACGCAATACTGGTCCTTTTGCATGGGGTCTGCGGATGGCTGTAACCGGAGGTCTGCTTCGTTGTCGGGTATGGTGGGTTCGTCTGGGGAATAGTCGAGGGTGTCGAGAAGAAAGTCCAGCGCATAGCCGATCGTCCTGCCCATGATGTCGCGAAGTTCGGGAGGACACTGTGCTCGGGAGGGGAAATCGGGTACGGGTGGGATGTCTGCTTCTGATATGGAGCGTGGTGCCGTTCTGGGAGTGGTGTCTGGGGTGTTGAGGGAAGCTTGCGCGAGTTCCTCTGCTTCCTGGAGGACGGGGTGATAGGGACATTGTAGAGATCGTCTCCATGCTTCTGGGTCACCGCAGTCGCAGCATCCGCCTGACTGCTGTGCTATGAAGAAACTGACGTTGTGGCTCTCGTGACTGCTTGCACGGAAGCAACGGCTGCAGAGCACACAACTCTCGTCGAGTGCACAGTCCCTGAAAAAAAAAAAAACACGGTGAGTCCCCGACAGCTTTAGATATGGATGGCAGCGCACTTGCAGCGAAAGCAGCTCTCTCCCTTTGTGAAGATGTGTCCACAGGGTCTACCCGGTATGACGGGTTCCTCCGAGCCTGCACCTGCATAACCGAGTTCTGCCTGCACCTGTGCGAGGGTGGCATGCGTCGGCAGACTCAAGTTGGAGAGTGGCGAGAACATGTGAGCGTATGGCCCCCAGAAGGCGTCGTACAGCTCTGAGAGTATCTCTGCGCGCGTGGCTGGTGTGAAGACGTACTTGCGTGAGCCTGGCATGGTCTCGAGTGCGAAGCGGAGTCGCGAGAGAGGATCCGATGGCCGGTCACGCGGGTTCATCGTCATCGAGGACATCGCCGGTGGGAATCTCGAGTGGAACAGCGTCATCAGTCCGGACATGAGTAGAGGAGAGAAGGGGAGACAGGTCACGTGCACTTCTCTGATGATGATGACCACCCTCGCAGACCCGCCGGTCCTCTACGTGGATGGCGCACTCATGGATTACCTCGTCATCGAGGCAGTCAGCGCACTCAGGATATCGTCGGCAGTCGCAGCAGCACGCGCAACCAAGATCGAACACGAAATGGCACAGGCGGGGTTCGTCCCCAAGGTACAGGACAACCGGGACAGCCTAAGCAGCAATGCCTCACGTCACGTCGACGAAGAGGACGAGGGCATCCGGGCGAGACTAGAGGCTATCGGAATGCACGTAGGTGCCAACTATGCAGAAAAGTCATTCGCGTCTATGTCCTATCTTCGCTTGATACTATCTGTCTGCATAGATTGTGTCGAGATCGTCCCCTCTTCTCTGACTCGCTCGACGCGGTCAAATTCATCTGCAAGGAACTGTGGGTCTCGTGCTGGGACAAACAGGTAGACAATTTGCGAACAAATCACCGCGTCAGTAGTCTCAGACCCGCTCTCATACGTTGTTGACACGACCTACAGGGTGTGTTCGTGCTCCAAGACAACACGTTCAAACCTCTGACTCGCATATCATCTTGGGAGGGTCGAGCCGAGACGCTGAAACGAGCCAAGCTGGTAAGACTGCTCAGAAATACCACCTCCACTTGACCTTGACAGTATCCCTAGACTGCTGCCCTCTCAGCAGGCATCATCCGCGGTGCTCTCTCCCGTATGGGACTACATGGAACCGTTACCCCGGAAATCACCACACCACCACATTGTAAGTTCCATGGTACCATGTGATATCAGCGAGTCTTACTTGGCCATGACCTTACAGGTACCTTTCAAATCAAACTGCCCAAGAATGCATAAATACAGTCCCACATTACATCCTATTGTATCACAGTCATTAATGAAGCTATGTATTTGTACCAAGTTAGACCTGAAGGCCTGAATAT
Organism: Pisolithus marmoratus; assembly: GCA_024613145.1. NCBI lineage: Eukaryota > Fungi > Basidiomycota > Agaricomycetes > Boletales > Pisolithaceae > Pisolithus > Pisolithus marmoratus. The sequence continues at coordinate 114,938 of JANFAE010000115.1, forward strand.
CCAGATTGATGAGGAGTCCAGCCAAGTAAGGGTGATAGGAGCTTGGCTACTGCAAGATCACAATGGCACCAGTGTCAACCATTATTAAGGTTCTAGCAGTCTCTTGATGGCAAGCCTCACGACTTGAGGGATTTGACCTCCTGGAAAACAGTCTTCGCTCTCGTTGCACGTTCGTGTTGCAGGGATATCGACTAGTGCACACTTCAGAACCATGCATACTCTTCACACATATGAAACTCACCTGCGAGAGCTGCGCTGTAAGGGATGCTACACCGCTAAAGGTTTCCTGCAGCTCCGGATCGATATCCTTGCCTAACAGGTCGTGAGCGACAAAGATCCCCGCTTCGTAGCCCACAAGATTGCGTACCAGAAACATCATCATATGTCACGTCCTCCTGAGCTACGTCCAGCTCTGCTGAGTCGTGCTGAGCAAAGGTATCGGATATCAGCCCTTCTATTTCTTTGGGACGCGTCCTCCTGCGCGCTGCGACGTCCTTGTCCCACTTCAGTCGTTGGTCAGAGAGCGACCAGATATACCGATCTAGAGCCTCGTCGAATGGCTCCACGTCGTCATCTTGAGATGGTTCCTCCGTCGTCCGACCGTTGATACGTAAATTCGGACGGGCTATGTCGAATAGTGTCTCTAGAAACTTACATTTCCTTGATATCAGCAGAATAGACAGAATGGGTGAACTTACCTGGTCGACGTGAGGGAAGAGTGCTTCCTTGTCACCAAGCTTCCCCCGCGACTCGAGTTCCTTGTCCAGTCGTGCCGCAAGAGCCTCGGACAAGTTGCTTTGGATACGTTTCCAGTCTTGTTCTGTTTCGATCGACACCTTTGGTAGATCCTCTCTGGCGTCCATGTCGCGGTTCGAGTTCACGCCGTGTCATAGATACACACATAACTACGACACCAACAACCACAACCTATGTCTTTGACGTTCTGGAAACCAGGAACAGTCGCACCAGGTAGCAGCCTCGACAGAGCAACACAGGAGGAGGGCACCCTAGTCCAATCCGCCCCTGCCCAAGGCTCGCTCTCCATACAGGCCCAACGCCAAAATCTCCCAATCGCAAAACATCGTCGGTCCCACCAGTCGTCCGCTGTTACGATTCCATTGACAACGCTTCTTGTAGGTGAAAAACTCCTATATTGCATCCAAAAGTATGGTGTCACCATCGTAGTGGGCCAAACGGGGGTCTGGGAAAACCACGCGTAAGTGGAACAGTCTATGTATTTCACGAGCCTTCAACGCGCTCTCGGAAAGAGCTTCCACAGTATCTGCTGGAGTCAGGCTGGGCATCCGAAGGGAATGTGATTGCCTGTACACAACCACGGAGAGTAGCAGCTACGACAGTTGCCACTCGTGTCGCTCAGGAGGTCGGCACCATCCTGGGAGAGGAGGTGCGTTCGCAAGTATCCACGACTGCGCCACGCGTCCTGAGTACTCTGTACGCTAGGTTGGGTACACCATCCGCTTCGAGGACGTCAGTGACAAGGAAAAAACGCGTATACGATACATGACCGATGGGATGCTGTTCCGAGAAACTCTCATCGATCCCTTATTGACGCGGTATAGTGTAATAATGGTGTGTACAACTCCTTCTAGCCCCTCCTTGCAGGTTGAATCCGCATTGTAGATCGACGAAGCTCACGAAAGAAGTCTTTATACTGACCTGCTTCTCGGCGTGCTGAAAAAGTAACGTATCTAAACCGCCGTGATTGATTTACCTGCTTATGTGACTCTAGGATTCGACGGAAACGTCCCGCTCTCCGTCTCATCGTATCGTCTGCGACACTTGACGCAAGAGCTTTCCACGAGTACTTCTGCTCAAACACCTCAGCAGACGAAGCCGCCATAGTCAGTCTGGAGGGAAGAGCGTACCCCGTCGAGGTGGCGTATTTGAAAGAACCAGCTCCTGACTACGTTCGTGCCGCTGTCGAGGTGGTTTGGAACATCAATCAACAGGTTCCCATCTTTTCTTGCAGCGCGTTCAACGTTCTCTGGTCACTAACAAGCTATCATAGCACGGGCCTGGAGATATCCTGGTGTTTCTTACTGGCAGAGAAGATATCGAGCGATTTCTGGAGGAACTTACGGAACTCATTCCCACGTACGCCCTCACCCTTTCTCTAAACCCTTTGGAAAATGAAAGACATAGTGGAATCGGCACAGTCAACGCCGTGGTGGACCGGAAATCATACCTCTGGCCTTGCACTCGGGTTTGACTACTGAAGAACAGTTGAGGGTGTTTTTCCCAGCAGAGCGCAACACCCGCAAAGTCATCGCTTCTACTAACATCGCCGAGGCTCGTCATTTAGCAATTACACATATGTTCCTCGCTGAAAGTTGCTACAGGCCAGTGTCACGATCGATGGTGTGAAGTTTGTGGTTGACTGTGGTTTCGTCAAGGTTTGATGTCATCCTATGTTTCCACTTTCATATTCTTCACGGCCATCTAGATCCGTACCTACAATCCAACATCCCTTCTCTCATCGCTGTCGACTGTTCCAGTTTCGCAAGCATCGGCTACGCAGAGAGCAGGTCGTGCTGGTCGAACGTCGCCAGGAATTTGCTACAGGTTATATCCGGAATCTTTCCTTGCAACTCTCTCGGCCAGCACACCGCCCGAAATAACACGCTCGGACATGACCACACCTATCCTGCAGCTGAAATCACTTGGAATCGATGACTTGATGAAGTTCGAGTGGGTGACTGCTCCACCTGCCGAGAGCGTTCTTCGTGCTCTGGAAGGTCTGGTGGCTGCTGGCATGGTAGGTGAAGATGGGCGATTGACTGTCTTTGGTCAGCAAGCGGCGGAATGGCCAGTGGAGATGGCACTGGCTCGGATGGTATGCAACCAGCTGTGTGTCTTCAACACCCGCGCTTAACTCATTTGCTGGGGAGTTATACGCTTCGAAAGACTTTAACTGTGGCGAAGAGATTTTGACTATTGCAGCTATGACATCTATTCAGGTATGCCGAGGTTCTCCCCTTAGCTTGCAGGGGAAGTGTGACTGACAATAAAACTCAACAGGACGTTTTCGTGATCCCGGAAGGGTCGCAAGGTGCCCTTGCAGAATTGGAACGCCGTAAATTCACGGCTGAAGAAGGAGTGAGGCATTCAAAACTTTATATTTTATTTGTCCTCACACACTTTTCCAGGACCACCTAACTCTACTCAATGGTCTGCTCTCGTGTCTCATTTATCTACACAACGTCATACTGAACTTCTCGGGTAGCTTACAACGCGTTCACCAAATACGGGAAATCGTCTTCGTGGTGCAAAGCCCACGCAATCAACTTCCGTGCCATGTCCAGAGCCATTTCGATTCGGTCGCAGCTGAAAAAGTACATGCAACGATTTGGATTGCCGATGCAAAGTTGCGAAGGGGATGCAAAACGATTGAGGCAGTGCCTGGTCAGCGGGTACTGGCGGAATTGCGCAAGATGGATGGCGGATGGCACATATCGTTCAGTCAAGGGGGACAGAGTAAGAGATAGAAATTACCCAGCTTCGTACCCCGGGTTTGATGCCATTTTTTTAATACTCAGATCTTGCATGTTCATCCAAACTCGGTGCTTTTCACGAGAAAGCCACGTTCGGGATGGGTCGTTTTTCCACGAAATGGAAGAAACTAAGAAAAATCAGTCAGTGAAGATACTCATTTCCTTCTTTAGGTTGCATTCTCTGACTTCTGTCTTTTTTTTCTGTTGTGAATGTGGAACAGAATTAAGATTCTGACAGAAATTGAACCAGACTGGTGGGTTTCTCACCATGACAACTTTCCTTCCGTATAAACAGTATTCATTTAGGCTTCTCGACCATGGACACAAGTATTATTCGAGGCATGCAAGTAGGTGATGTCACTCCCGAAAATTTCAGACTGTCATGGCAAAAATTTGTATTCATAATACATATGTGTAGTAGTACAATGTGTCCATCTCGAAATCAGTCAACTGCCTTGAAACACCTGTGCCACTTGTCTCCATGAACCATATGGCTCATGTCCAGCTCTGTACAGCAATCCCTTGGAATCACAGCTATAGTGAAAAATGGATAAAATGGCCTCCTGAATGTTAGAGGTAACCAAAGTAGTAGTCTTCCCTCTGGTCCTCTAAACCAGCCATCAGCATATAGCTTAACTGGTTCATACCAGTCCTTAGCATTTTTTGGCTTGAACCCATCAAGTAGTTGTTCACTGTCACAGAGTGCATGTGAAGGAACTGATGAAAAACAAATGGTAGATGTTGTACAGGCTGGAAAATACTTCAGTAATGTTAAAATAAATATTATGTGAAAAGCACTCACCTCCTGCCATGGGGTCAGATGAAGCAAATGCACCTGGTGAGTCACATGGTGACAATTGCAGCTGGTCATGGCCAGAAACCATAGCCTCACATATTTGAGTATCCCATATCCTTATGGTCCCATCAAATGAGCCTGAGGCAATCCTCTTGCCATCAACAGAGAATGCAACTGTACACACTGGACCAGTATGGCCCCGAGCAAGGCAGTAAAGTTCCACAGCTCTCTCAGCATCCCAGACCCTCACAGTGATGTCCTCTGACCCTGAGACAATCCTCTTTCCATCAGGGGAGAACATAACTGACCAGACTCGATTAACTGACCAGACTCGGTGAGTATGCCCCAAAAGGGGGCCACCAATCTGCAAACCCCTCTCAGCATCCCAGACCCTCACAGACATGTCATCTGACCCTGAGGCAAGCTTCCTGCCATCAGGGGAGAATGAAACTGAGTTGACCCCACCAGTATGCCCTTGAAAAGAGTTGCCAATCTGCACACTCTTCTCAGCATCCCAGACTCTCACAGTCTTATCCTTTGACCCTGAGGCAATCCTCTCACCATCAGGGGAGAATGCAACTGACCAGACCTGATCAGTATGCCCCTGGAGAGAGTTGCCAATCTGTACACCCTTCTCAGCATCCCAGACCCTCACAGTCTTGTCATCAGACCCTGATACTATCCTCCTTCCATCAGGGGAGAATGCAACTGAGTTGACCTCATGAGTATGCCCTTGAAAAGGGTTGCCAATCTGCACACCCTTCTCAGCATCCCAGACTCTCACACTATTGTCCTTTGACCCTGAGACAATCCTCTTTCCATCAGGGGAGAATCCAACTGAGTAGACAGAATCTCTATGCCCCTGATGAGGGCTGTCAACCTGTACACCACTCTCAGCATCCCAGACTCTCACAGTGTTGTCATCTGACCCTGAGACAATCCTCTTGCCATCAGGAGAGAATGCAAGGGAGTGGACTATACCAGCATGCCCCTGAACAAAGCTGCCATCAGTCTGCATACACCCCTCAGTATCCCAGACCCTCACAGTGTTGTCTTTTGACCCTGAGACAATCCTCTTGCCATCAGGGGAGAATCCAGCTGACCAGACTGCATCAGCATGCCCCTGCAGGGGGCTGCCAATCTGCACACCACTCTCAACATCCCAGACCCTCACAGTGAGGTCTGCTGACCCTGAGACAATCTTCATGCCATCAAGGGAGAATACAACTGAGAGGACCTGATTAGTATGCCCCTGCAGAGGACTGCCAATGTGCACACCCTCCTCAGCATCCCAGACCCTCACAGTCTTGTCCAATGACCCTGAGACAATCCTCTTGCCATCAGGGGAGAATCCAACTGACCAAACTTTGTCAGTATGCCCCCAAAGAGGGCTGCCAATCTGGATCCCCCTCTCAGCATCCCAGACCCTCACAGTGTTGTCATCTGACCCTGAGACAATCCTCCTTCCATCAGGGGAGAATGCAACTGAGTGTACCCCACCAGTATGCCCTTGAAAAGGGTTGCCAATCTGCACACCCTTCTCAGCATCCCAGACTCTCACAGTCTTGTCATGTGACCCTGAGGCAATCCTCTTACCATCAGGGGAGAATGCAACTGACAAGACCCAACCAGTATGCCCCTGCAGAGGACTGCCAATGTGCACACCCTCCTCAGCATCCCAGATCCTCACAGTGTTGTCATGTGACCCTGAGACAATCCTCTTGCTGTCTGGGGAGAATACAGCTGACAAGACTTGACAGGTGTGCCCCTGAAGAGGGCTGCCAATCTGGATCCCCCTCTCAGCATCCCATACCCTCACAGTGCTGTCACCTGATGCTGATACAATCCTCTTGCCATCAGGAGAGAATGCCACTGAATAAACTGGACCAACATGACCCAGTAAGGCTAGCTGGGCAGCTCCCCAATCTATAAGCCCTCCTGTGGGAACTCCAACAAGGTGAGAAAATTGTGGCATGAGCTCTTTTGTCAGTCTTGTGTTTGAGGGAGCCAGTGGGAGTGCAGATAGATAAAGGTGTGGGGCACTGTGTGAGATTGCACCACCAAAGGTCTGAATGAACTTGATCCCATCTTGTATCATTCTCAATGCATCCTCAAACTCCACATGGCCCTTTTCACATGGTCACATGGTGTGAAGGGATGTTAAATCAAGGATGGAGTGCTCACCAGCAGCCATATTTCAGTGCAAACAAGAGCATCTATAGCTTTTCCTGTTGCACCAATAATGCTCAAAGTCTCCAACCAGAATAGAATTTTTTCATTCCCCACAATCCTTCTCACTAACTCTGCAAGAACTGTGTCAAAGGTAGTCCCTCGTAGATGCTGGGCCCAGAATTGGCAAGAATAGGATAGATGGGGTGTAATGTATTTGTTGATTCTGTCTTGTAAATCAGAGACTTCAGAATTGCTCCAGTAGGAGCTTTCCAATCTGCATATATTGAACTGCAGTTCCCTGCAGAGAATCTGCAATGAGGCATAGGCTAGGTCATATGGCCCAGAAGTGTTGATGAAGTAGTCTCCACTCCGTGATTCATCTGTCAGGAAGTCATAAAAAGATGCATGGAGAGGGCGAACAGGAGAGAAATCATTGATGCCAGCCAACACCGGTGCCATGAACTCCAGGATGACAATAACGTTATAGTGGTCCTCCCCATTGGGAAAGTGATTTCGCATGACTTGCAATGTCATCATAGGTAAAGGGGTCAACGTCATCAGTATCTGTCGCATCACTGAACGGAACCGTGCAAGGGCCGTCCGCGGTATAGCATTCTTCAGGATCGTGTCGTAAGTTTTGTCCAAAAGCGACGCTCCCTGTCCAGACCGGAGAACAATCACATCGTCGAACCTTTCCCTAGGAGTTTGTCCAGCCCTTTTCCGCTTGATAAACTCACAAGCCAACCGAGCCCATTCAAACAGGCCATCTGACTTCTGAGTAATTTGATCTATCTCCTTGGGTCCAATGATACCCTTAAGGTGGTCGTCGCGGAGTTCACTAGATACGAATAGATGGATGTCATGCTCAGCAGATGCCAGGGGTACCTCATCCAGAGAGGTTACTGTTACATGTTGACAATTGCGAAGGGCGTCCGCGATATCTGGTAGCAGTCTGGATGTCAAAAGAATGCGGAAATTAGCGGGTAACTGGCCAGCTTCTGGGGACGTCAGAAGGGACAAGATACGACTCCTCGATGTTTCTGGCCCGCTTTCATCCAATGCATCAATCACCACGACCACATTCCCGACGATCACTCCATTAACCTTGGATAATGGTTCCAGGATGAGTCGCTCCCACTGCTGCTTCACATCCCCCGTAGTTTTCAGAGAGTAGTCCTTCGAAACGACATCAGCCAGTGCCCGCCGAAATGCCGAGTCACGATCTGCAAGGTCACGAGCAATGGTTGTCAGAATCTTCTCTTCCCGACGTTCGGACAGCCTGTCACGTGCGAAGCAAAAGCAGGACCCAAGTCCACCGACATTCTTGAGCCATGCGGCAATTGTATGCGCAATGGCCGACTTTCCTCTACCGGCCTGCCCCTGAAGCCACATGATAGGAGGAGCATCGACGTGAGGATCAGTGATCCAATCCATGATGCATCGTAAAACCTCTATCCTCGTTCCATCGAGACATATCTTAGCTGTGTCAAGGCCTGCGCCACCAGCATAAGCCATGCCTTCGAAGTTCAGGTCTTCCAATAGGCGGTGCACGTTGATCTGAATATCCCGCACCGTGCGATCGCGGTACTGCTGCATTAGATCTTTTAGGGTCGTAGTGTAGTCGTTGACGATCTCCTGCGTTTTGAAGCCGATGTTCTTTCCCGCTCTTTTCCCTAAGAATAAATTGCATCAATACATACAACCAAGAGGGTTATGATAAGACTTACAGAACTTTTTTGTTTTGGAATAGTCTTTGATAAACTGTACAGAGTTGCTTATCACCCGTGCAATCTTCGCAAGGGTATCTTTCATATTATCCACTTTGTTGATGGTATCTTCTTCGGTAAGGAATTCATATACACTTCGGATCGTCTGCAAGAGGCTGGACACCGCCATGTCTAGGTTCACTTGATTCAATAACAACTACGAATCACTGTGAGATGACGAATGCATGGGAGACTGCGTGACATACCTGAGAAGCAGCCGTCAAAATCCCAAGTGCCATCTGGGCATAGGGATGCACCTAAAGACACGCATTGAAATAAACTGAATGAGCAGAAAAAATGGAAAGAATTACGTTGGCAAGGCTTGGGGCGATTTGGTTGAAGAGTCTTAAAGGAGCAGAATAGGTATCGGTCAAGATCTGGATTTCGTTGAATGCAGCGTCGGCACCGTCGATGACATCGATAGTGCCTGCGCTGAGGCCAGACATGGTAGTCGGGTTCTCGAAGGCTCGTTCTGCGCCATCGACGACGCCCGGTACCGGTTTTTGTTCTGCCTCGATGGGTGCGATTCGATTCTGTCCATCGCGCTTGGTTAGCGCACTCTCGGTCAGAAGTAGTAGGTCACATACATCCTGGGAGGGAACTGCCTGGGATTGTCCCTGCTGCTCCCGTGTTCCTCCATCCGCACTTGTACCAACTTGCTCTGAAGTGACGGAACATGGTTGACTGCGGTTCGACTGTTGGAGGAAGCGCCTCATCCTCGCAAGTCTCCCCCGAAAAGGATTGGCCGATATTTCAGCTGTGGAGCAGATATTCGCAGCGGAGGGTTGCAACGGTGCCTGGAACAGTTTTTTTACTGTCGATAAGCACAATCGGTCGGAAAGAACATAACTGGCGTACCGGCGAAAGGTTAGACGTGGAACGGGACTTCCCAAATTTGAAGAGATGGCGTTTCTTTGGATCCTGGCGGGCCATTGAGAAAATGAGGATTTAGTGCACGATGTGTAGGTTCAATTCGTCGACGCTTCGGTTTGACGAGGAAGAAGGGCGTTGCGACTCGCAAACAGCTGGGCGCCTAGGGACATGCTGTGCCATGTTGACACGCTGTATAACAATAGTAGTCCGACATGTCTCTCGTTTTTCAGACATCACCTTAACCAGGCTGGCCAAGGTATTGTATACAATATCCGCCCTACACCTCTTGCAGAAGTTGGGTGTCAACAGTTGGGTTTATCATTCTGTTGGCTAATTCAGGTGCTCTACCTTACTGCGTAGGCTATGCGGAAATGATAGCTCGACCGGGAGGTGATGTAGTGGAAAACAAATACAGCAATCCCAATGATTGGATCGATCAAAAGGGAAATGCGACATAAAATGCATGCGCACTTCCGGACGGTATTTTAAGGCTAGTGCACTGCGGTGGCAACGAGATGCTCTCCAGGGGGCGGGGCACGTACGCCTCATAGTGACATTGAAATGTCGGCAGAGACGGTTCCATCTCGAAGAAGTGTTGCCATATCGTAGGTGATCGATAACATAGCAGGATGGTTGTTCATTGGAGAGCAACATGGACCAACCATAGTTGAGCGGAAAAGTTAAGCCCATCGCAAGACTCCGTTCCCATACCACGCAGGTGACTGGATCCATGAATTGCCTCGCACATCATTACTCTATCATAATTTTGTTACATGTCTGCAGCTTATCAGATCCATCGTTCCCTGCCATGAAATCGGTCAGCTCACCAGTTGTGGTAGTTATTGTCCGCGCAAGTCGCGCGATGTATTATGGGTGCACTTCATCAATCATCCAAGAGAGAAAAAAATCCTCCGAACAGTATTTCCTCCCATCGTTCCGTCACTTCTATATTAGTCATCTGCGAGGGCATAAGGTTCTACCAGCATCTTGTCGAAAGCTGCCAGCTTCCCGGGATCGTGAACCTCTTCGTTCAGAAGAGTGGAGCGGTGTGGAAGAATTCGTCGCAGAGCCTGTGTGCTTCCAAGGTGCATCTGTTGCATCGTTTGACTGATCATGCAGTGCTTGCAATTTGACATTGGCCGGCGGGGAAGAAGGATGTATGTAGTCAAATTGTAGGACAGAAATATATGAGGAAGCCAACTGCCACTTCTTCAGCAACAGTAATTGGTTGGTGACGACGTTGTGCGTGTTGATCTCGCATGCTATGGGCTCCTACACGACACGTTCCGTCTAGCATAGAGACAAAAAATGTGAAACGGCACCGCAGACAAAAGTCGCGTTTTCCTAACTTCAAAGTCGAAAACTTCAGTAAATAAGAAAACGAAAGAAAGTACTCCAAGGTGTAGGGTAGATCAACGGCTCACACGGGATCCTCGAGCTGCGCGTTGACTTCGTTAATGACGACTCGCATCGACGCAAACATATCCCTTGCAAATTCTTCTGACTGCCCATCATCGATATCTGTCTGGGCACCGGCACTGCTAAGACTGCTGAGCGTGCCGAGAGCCTTGGCCAAGACGGTTGGGAACGAGAGGAAGGGGAAGTTGTGGCCAGTCGGTGCGGTGTCAAAGACGGCGACCGAGTATTGCATGGACTTGACGTGTCTGCAGGCGAGGCTATTCACAGCCGAGTCTATATATTATCTCTGTGCAACGCGAACAAGAACTCACTGACGATAAAGGTGCGGGCTGACTACATGATCTCGGAGAAACTCGTCGCGTTAACACCTGGAATGGAAACGCGAGGTCTCGGACCGTAGCGTCATGCCGTTCTGGTCAGCTTTCAACGTTCGACGGCCCAACACGCAGTTAGCATCCAAACGGCACACGCACCATGCAGAGAGCGAGAAGCGCCTTCAGTGTTCGATAATTTCCAGAATCGCACTGGTAGAGTCGATCACAATCGTGGTTATCGAATCCATTTACTCTGGTTGCATCCTTCGAGAACGTTTGACCGAAGACACTGAAGAGGTTGTGTGGGTGGTCTGCAGTGGATTGTGTGCGTCTTGTGCGTTGAAGGAAGTACGCGGACGATCAGATGGATGGATTCGCGGGATTGGGCTATTAGTATGGCAAGAGAACATGAAGTGGTGGGTTTGCTGGTCGAAGCACTCGTAATTACTCACGTGATGTCTTTAGCAAGCCCACGAATCCGATCCGATCGAGGCAGTCACCGCACTCAGGACATCGTCGGCAGTCGCAGCAGCACGAGCAACCAAGATCGAACACGAAATGGCACAGGCGGGGTTCGTCCCCAAGTTACAGGACAACCGGGACAGCCTAAGCAGCAATGCCTCACGTCACGTCGACGAGGAGGACGAGGGCATCCGATCCAGACTAGAGGCTATCGGAATGCACGTAGGTGCCAATTATGCAGAAAAGTCATTCGTGTCTATATCCTCTTTTCGCTTGATACTATCTGTCTGCATAGATTGTGTTGAGATCGTCCCCTCTTCTCTGACTCGCTCGACGCGGTCAAATTCATCTGCACGGAACTGTGGGTCTCGTGCTGGGACAAACAGGTAGACAATCTGCGAACAAACCACCGCGTCCGTAGTCCCAGACCCATTCTCATACATCGTTGACACGTCCTATAGGGCGCGATCGTACTCCAAGACAACACGTTCAAACCCCTCACTCGCATATCATCTTGGGAGGGTCGTGCCGAAACGCTGAAACGAGCCAAGCTGGTAGGACCGCTCAGAAATACCACCTCAGCTTGACATTGTTATTATCTCTAGACTGCTGCCCTCTCAGCAGGCATCATCCGCGGTGCGCTCTCCCGTATGGGACTACATGGAACCGTTACCCCAGAAATCACGACACCACCACATTGTAAGTTCCATGATACCCGTCACCCATATGATATCCTCAAACCCTGACTTGACAGGTACCCTTCAAATTAAACTGCCCAAGAATGCATAGATAAAGTCCCACATTACATCCTATTGTATCACATTCATTAATGAACCTATGTATTTGTACCAAGTGAGACCCGTCCAGCGAAGCAAAGCAAGGGTGATGAGAGCCTGTGCTACTGCAAGATCACAGCAGCACCAACCATAAAAGACAGCAATGGTTAACCATCATAAGGTTCTAGCAGCCTCATGACTTGAGGGCTTTGACCTCTTGGAAAACAGTCTTCGCCCTGGTTGCACGTTCGTGTTGCAGGGATATTGACTAGTGCGCACTTCAGAACCATGCATACTCCTCATACGTATGAAACCCACCTGCGAGAGCTGAGCTGTAAGAAATGCCACACCGCTAAAGGTTTCCTGCAGCTCCGGATCGATACCCTTGCCTAACAGGTCGTGAGCGACAGAGATCCCCACTTCATAGCCTACAAGATTGCGTACCACAGACATCGTCATATGTCACGTCCTCCTGAGCTACGTCCAACTCTGCTGAGTCGTGCTGAGCAAAGGTGTCAGAAATCAGTCCTTCTATTTCTCTGGGACGCGTCCTCCTGCGCGCTGCGATGTCCTTGTCCCACTTCAGTCGCTGGTCAGAGAGCGACCAGATATACCGATCTAGAGCCTCGTCAAACGGTTCTACGTCGTCATCTTGAGATGGCTCCTCCGTCGTGCGACCGTTGATACGTAAATTGGGACGCGCTATGTCGAAGAGAGTTTCTAGAAACTTGTATTTCCTCGATGTCAGCAGAGTAGACAGAATGGGTGAACTTACCTGGTCGACGTGAGGCAAGAGTACTTCCTTGTCACCAGGCTTCCCCCGCGACTGGAGTTCCTTGTCCAGTCGTGCCGAAAGAGCCTCGGACAAGTTGCTTTGGATATGTTTCCAGCCTTGTTCTGTTTCGATCGACACCTCTGGTAGATCCTCTCTGGCGTCCATATCGTGGTTCGAGTGCAGGTCGCGTACATACTATGACACCAACAACCACGACATATGTCTTTGACGTTCTGGAAACCAGGGACAGTCGCGCCAGGAAGCAGCCTCGATAGAGCAACACAGGAGGAGGGTACGCTAGTCCAATCCGCCCCTGCTCAGGGCTCGCTCTCCATACAGGCCCAACGCCAAAATCTCCCAATCGCAAAGCACCGTCCGTCCCACTGACCAGTCGTCCGCTGTTACGATTCCATTGACAACGCTTCTTTAGGTGAAAAACTCCTATATTGCATCCAAAAGTATGGTGTCACCATAGTAGTGGGCCAAACGGGGTCCGGGAAAACGACGCGCAAGTGGAACAGTCTGTGTATTTTCACAAGCCTTCAACGTGCTCTCGGAAAGAGCTTCCACAGTACCTGCTGGAGTCAGGCTGGGCATCCGAAGGAAATGTGATTGCCTGCCTGTACACAACCACGGAGAGTGGCAGCCACTACAGTCGCCGCTCGTGTCGCTCAGGAGGTCGGCACCATCCTGGGAGAGGAGGTGCGTTCGTATGTATCCAAGACTGCGCCACGCGTCCTGAGTACACTGTACGCTAGGTGGGCTACACCATTCTCTTCGAGGACGTCAGTGACAAGGAAAAAACGCGTATACGATACATGACCGATGGGATGCTGTTCCGGGAAACACTCATCGATCCCTTACTGACGCGGTATAGTGTAATAATGGTGCGTACAACTCCATCTAGCCCCTCTTCTCCTTGCACGTAGACTTGGTATTGTAGATCGACGAAGCTCATGAAAGAAGTCTTTACACTGACCTACTTCTCGGCGTGCTGACGCCTCTAAACCGCCGTGACTGACTTACCTGCTTATGTGACTCTAGGATTCGACGGAAACGTCCCGCTCTCCGTCTCATCGTATCGTCTGCGACACTTGACGCAAGAGCTTTCCACGATTACTTCGCTCAAACACCTCAGCAGACGAAGCAATGATAGTCAGTCTGGAGGGAAGAGCGTACCCCGTCGAGGTGGCGTATTTGAAAGAACCAGCTCCCGACTACGTTTGTGCCGCTGTTGAGGTAGTTTGAAACATCAATCAACAGGTTCCCATCCTTTCTTGCAGCCCGTTCAACGTTCTCTGGTCACTGACAAGCTATCGTAGCGCGGGCCTGGAGATATCCTGGTGTTTCTTACTGGCAGAGAAGATATCGAGCGATTTCTGGAGGAACTCACAGAACTCATTCCCACTTACGCCCTCACCCTTTCTCTAAGCCCTCTGGAAAATGAAAAACATATTAGAATCGGCACAGTCAACGTCGTAGTGGAACAGAAATTATACCTCTGGCCTTGCACTCGGGTCTGACTACCGAAGAACAGTTGTGGGTATTTTTCCCAGCAGAACGCAACACCCGCAAAGTCATCGCTTCTACCAACATCGCCGAGGTTGTGTCAATTGGCAATCACGCCTATTCTACTCGCTAAAAGTTGCTGCAGGCTAGCGTCACGATCGATGGTGTGAAGTTTGTGGTTGACTGTGGTTTCGTCAAGGTTTGATGTTATCCTATGTTTCCACTTTCATGTTCTTCACGGCCATCTAGATTCGTACCTACAACCCAACATCCCTTCTCTCATTACTATCAACTGTCCCGGTTTCGCAAGCATCGGCTACGCAGAGAGCAGGTCGTGCCGGTCGAACGTCGCCAGGCATTTGCTATAGGTTATAACCGGAATCTTTCCTTGCAACTCTCTCGGCTAGCACACCGCCCGAAATAACACGCTCGGACATGACCACACCTATCCTGCAGCTGAAATCACTTGGAATCGATGACTTGATGAAGTTCGAGTGGGTGACTGCTCCACCTGCCGAGAGCGTTCTTCGTGCTCTGGAAGGTCTGGTGGCTGCTGGCATGGTAGGTGAAGATGGGCGATTGACTGTCTTTGGTCAGCAAGCGGCGGAATGGCCAGTGGAGATGGCACTGGCTCGGATGGTATGCAACCAGCTGTGTGTCTTCAACACCCGCGCTTAACTCATTTGCTGGGGAGTTATACGCTTCGAAAGACTTTAACTGTGGCGAAGAGATTTTGACTATTGCAGCTATGACATCTATTCAGGTATGCCGAGGTTCTCCCCTTAGCTTGCAGGGGAAGTGTGACTGACAGTAAAACTCAACAGGATGTTTTCGTGATCCCGGAAGGATCGCAAGGTGCCCTTGCAGAATTGGAACGCCGTAAATTCACAGCTGAAGAAGGGGTGAGGCATTCAAAAGTTTATATTTCATTTGTCCTCACACACTTTTCCAGGACCACCTAACTCTACTCAATGGTCTGCTCTCGTGTCTCATTTATCTACACAACGTCATACTGAACTTCACGCGTAGCTTACAACGCGTTCACCAAATATGGCAAATCGTCTTCGTGGTGCAAAGCCCACGCAATCAACTTCCGTGCCATGTCCAGAGCCATTTCGATTCGTTCACAGTTGAAAAAATACATGCAACGATTTGGATTGCCTATGCAAAGTTGCGAAGGGGATGCAAAACGATTGCGGCAGTGCCTGGTCAGCGGGTACTGGCGGAATTGCGCAAGATGGATGGCGGATGGCACATATCGTTCAGTCAAAGGGGACAGAGTAAGAGATGGAAATTACCCAGCGTCATACCCCCGGATTTCATGCTTTTTTTTAAATACTCAGGTCTTGCATGTTCATCCAAACTCGGTGCTTTTCACGAGAAAGCCACGTTCTGGATGGGTCGTT
Organism: Pisolithus marmoratus; assembly: GCA_024613145.1. Lineage (NCBI taxonomy): Eukaryota > Fungi > Basidiomycota > Agaricomycetes > Boletales > Pisolithaceae > Pisolithus > Pisolithus marmoratus. The sequence goes on from JANFAE010000115.1 coordinate 130,718, forward strand.
TTCCACGAAATGGAAGAAACCAAGAAAAATCAGTCAGTGAAGGCACCAATTCTCTTTATGTTGCATCTCTGACTGGTTCTGTTGTGAATGTGGAACAGGATTAAGATTCTGACAGAAATTGAACCAGACTGGTAGGTTTCTCAACGTGACAACTTTCCTTTCATATAAACAGTGTTCATTTAGGCTTCTCGACCATGGACACAAGTATTATTCGAGGCATGCGCCTAGGTGATGTCACCCCCGAAATTTTCTGACTTTCATGGCAAAACTTGCATTTGTGGTACATATCTGTAGTAGTACAATGTGACCATCTCAAAATCAATCAACTGCTTTGAAACACTTGTGCCACTTGTCACCATGAACCATATGGCTCATGTCCAGCTCTGTACAATAATCCCTTGGAATCACAGTTATAGTGCAAGATGCATAAAATGGCCTCCTGAATGTTGGAGGTAACCAAAGTAGTAGTCTTCCTGCTGGTCCTCTAAACCAGCCATCAGGATGTAGCTTAACTGGTTCACACCAGTCATTAGCATTTTTTGGCTTGAACCCATCAAGGAGTTGTTCACTGTCACAGAGTGCATGTGAAGGAACTGATGAAAAACAAATGATGGATGTTGTACAGACTGGAAAATACTTCAGTAATGTTAAAATAAATATTATGTGAAAAGCACTCACCTCCTGCCATGTTGTCAGATGAAGCAAATGCACCTGTTGAGTCACATGGTGACAATTGCAGCTGGTCATGGCCAGAATCCATAGCCTCACATATTTGAGTATCCCATATCCTTATGGTCCCATCAAATGAGCCTGAGGCAATCCTCTTGCCATCAACAGAGAATGCAACTGTACACACTGGACCAGTATGGCCCCGAGCAAGGCAGTAAAGTTCCACAGCTCTCTCAGCATCCCAGACCCTCACAGTGATGTCCTCTGACCCTGAGACAATCCTCTTTCCATCAGGGGAGAACATAACTGACCAGACTCGATTAACTGACCAGACTTGGTGAGTATGCCCCAAAAGGGGGCCACCAATCTGCAAACCCCTCTCAGCATCCCAGACCCTCACAGACATGTCATCTGACCCCAAGGCAAGCTCCCTGCCACCAGGGGAGAATGCAACCAAGTTGACCCCACCAGTATGCCCTTGAAAAGAGTTGCCAATCTGCACACTCTTCTCAGCATCCCAGACTCTCACAGTCTTATCCTTTGACCCTGAGGCAATCCTCTCACCATCAGGGGAGAATGCAACTGACCAGACCTGATCAGTATGCCCCTGGAGAGAGTTGCCAATCTGTACACCCTTCTCAGCATCCCAGACCCTCACAGTCTTGTCATCAGACCCTGATACTATCCTCCTTCCATCAGGGGAGAATGCAACTGAGTTGACCTCATGAGTATGCCCTTGAAAAGGGTTGCCAATCTGCACACCCTTCTCAGCATCCCAGACTCTCACACTATTGTCCTTTGACCCTGAGACAATCCTCTTTCCATCAGGGGAGAATCCAACTGAGTAGACAGAATCTCTATGCCCCTGATGAGGGCTGTCAACCTGGACACCACTCTCAGCATCCCAGACTCTCACAGTGTTGTCATCTGACCCTGAGACAATCCTCTTGCCATCAGGAGAGAATGCAAGGGAGTGGACTATACCAGCATGCCCCTGAACAAAGCTGCCATCAGTCTGCATACACCCCTCAGTATCCCAGACCCTCACAGTGTTGTCTTCTGACCCTGAGACAATCCTCTTGCCATCAGGGGAGAATCCAGCTGACCAGACTGCATCAGCATGCCCCTGCAGGGGGCTGCCAATCTGCACACCACTCTCAACATCCCAGACCCTCACAGTGAGGTCTGCTGACCCTGAGACAATCTTCATGCCATCAAGGGAGAATACAACTGAGAGGACCTGATTAGCATGCCCCTGCAGAGGACTGCCAATGTGCACACCCTCCTCAGCATCCCAGACCCTCACAGTCTTGTCCAGTCACCCTGAGACAATCCTCTTGCCATCAGGGGAGAATCCAACTGACCAAACTTTGTCAGTATGCCCCCAAAGAGGGCTGCCAATCTGGATCCCCCTCTCAGCATCCCAGACCCTCACAGTGTTGTCATCTGACCCTGAGACAATCCTCCTTCCATCAGGGGAGAATGCAACTGAGTTGACCCCACCAGTATGCCCTTGAAAAGGGTTGCCAATCTGCACACCCTTCTCAGCATTCCAGACCCTCACAGTCTTGTCATCTGACCCTGAGGCAATCCTCTTACCATCAGGGGAGAATGCAACTGACCAGACCTGATCAGTATGCCCCTGCAGAGGACTGCCAATGTGCACACCCTCCTCAGCATCCCAGACCCTCACAGTCTTGTCATGTGACCCTGAGACAATCCTCTTGCTGTCAGGGGAGAATACAGCTGACAAGACTTGACAGGTGTGCCCCTGAAGAGGGCTGCCAATCCGGATCCCCCTCTCAGCATCCCATACCCTCACAGTGCTGTCACCTGATGCTGATACAATCCTCTTGCCATCAGGAGAGAATGCCACTGAATAAACTGGACCAACATGACCCAGTAAGACTAGCTGGGCAGCTCCCCACTCTATAAGCCCTCCTGTGGGAACTCCAACAAGGTGAGAGAATTGTGGCATGAGCTCTTTTGTCAGTCTTATGTTTGAGGGAGCCAGTGGCAGTGCAGATAGATAAAGGTGTGGGGCACTGTGTGAGACTGCACTGCCAAAGGTCTGAATGAACTTGATCCCATCTTGTATCATTCTCAATGCATCCTCAAACTCCACATGGCCCTTTTGACATGGTCACATGGTGTGAAGGGATGTTAGATCAAGAATAGAGTGCTCACCAGTAGCCATGATTCAGTGCAAACAAGAGCATCTATAGCTTTTCCAGTTGCACCAATAATGCTCAAAGTCTCCAACCAGAACAGGATTTTTTCATTCCCCACAATCCTTCTCACACATGGGAAATTTCAATATTTCGCCGTTTATAGAAGATAATTCAAAAGCCAATTGTAAAATATTATATGCTGCTAAAGTATTATCTGGTTTGTATAATTTTATATTTTGAGGTGTGTCTGAACGTATTTGTAACATATAATATTTTACAATTGTATTCTGAATTATATTCTACACATGTCAAAATATTGAAATTTCCAGTGTACATCCATATTGCCAACTTGGCGTGTTTGTGCAACTGCCAATCTGGGCCATATTACTAAATAGTAAACCAACCGGTAACCCTAACAATAGCTACATCAGAAATTTTCAGATTTTGCCATGGGTAGAATATAATTCAGAATACAATTGTGAAATATTATATGTTGCAAACCCATTCAGACCCACCTCAGAATAATAAATTACACAAAACAGATAATACTGTATCAGAATATAATGTTCTACAATTACTTTCTGAATTATCTTCTACCTCTGTCACAACATTGAAATTTCCCATGTGTCACTAACTCTGCAAGAACTGTGTCAAAGATGGTCCCTTGTAAATGCTGGGCCCAGAATTGGCAAGAATAGGATAGGTGGGGTGTAATGTATTTGTTGATCCTGTCTTGTAAATCAGAGACTTGGGAATTGCTCAAGTAGGAACTCTCCAATTGGCAAATATTGAATTGCAGCTCCCTACAGAGAATCCGCAATGAGGCATAGGCTAGGTCGTATGGCCCAGAAGTGTCAATGAAATATTTCCCACTTCGTGATCGATCCGTTAGGAAGTCATAAAAAGATGCATGGAGAGGGCGAACAGGAGAGAAATCATTGATGCCAGCCAACACTGGCGCCATGAACTCCAGGATGACAAAAACATTATAGTGGTCCTCCCCACTGGGAAAGTGATTTCGCATGACTTGCAATGTCACCATAGGTAGGGGGGTCAACGCCATCAGTATCTGTCGCATCACTGAACGGAACCGTGCAAGGGCCGTCCGCGGTATAGCATTCTTCAGGATCGTGCCGTAAGTTTTGTCCAACAGCGACGCTCCGTGTCCAGACCGAAGAACGATCACATCGTCGAACCGTTCCCTAGGAGTTTGTCCAGCCCTTTTCCGCTTGATAAACTCACAAGCCAACCGAGCCCATTCAAACAGGCCATCTGACTTCTGAGTAATTTGACCTATCTCCTTGGGTCCAATGATACCCTTAAGGTGGTTGTCACGGAGCTCATGGGATACGAATAGACGGATGTCCTGCTCAACAGATGCCAGAGGTACCTCATCCAGAGAGGTTACTGTCACATGTTGACAATTGCGAAGGGCGTCCGCGATATCTGGTAGCATTCTGGACGTCAAAAGAATGCGGAAATTAGCGGGTAACTGGCCAGCTTCTGGTGACGTCAGAAGGGACAAGATACGACTCCTTGATGTTTCTGGCCCGCTTTCATCCAAGGCATCAATCACTACGACCACATTCCCGATGATCACTCCGTTAACCTTGGACAATGGTTCCAGAATGAGTCGCTCCCACTGCTGCTTCACATCCCCCGTAGTTTTCAGAGAGTAGTCCTTCGAAACGACATCAGCCAGTGCCCGCCGAAACGCCGAGTCACGGTCCGCCAGATCTCGAGCAATGGTCGTCAGAATCTTCTCTTCTCGATGTTCGGACAGTCTGTCACGCGCGAAGCAAAAGCAGGACCCGAGTCCGCCAACATTCTTGATCCATGCAGCAATTGTATGCGCAATGGCTGACTTTCCTCTACCAGCCTGCCCCAGAAGCCACATGATACGAGGGGCATCGACGCGAGGATCGTTGATCCAGTCCATGATGCATCGTAAAACCCCCACCCTCGTGCCGTCGAGACATATTTTAGCCGTGTCAAGGCCTGCGCCACCAGCGTAAGCCATGCCTTCGAGGTTCAGGTCTTCCAATATGCGGTGAACATTGATCTGAATATCCCGCGCCGTGCGATCGCGGTACTGCTGCATTAGATCGTTTAGGGTCGTGGTGTAGTCGTTGACGATCGCCTGCGTTTTGGAGCCGATGTTCTTTCCCGCCCTTTTCCCTAAGAATAAATAGCGTCAATACATACAACCAAGAGGGTTATGATAAGACTTACAGAGCTTCTTTGTTTTGGAATAGTCTTTGATAAACTGTACAGAGTCGCTTATCACCCGTGCAATCTTCGCAAGGGTATCTTTCATATTATCCACTTTGTTGATGGTATCTTCTTCGGTAAGGAATTCATATACACTTCGGATCGTCTGCAAGAGGCTGGACACCGCCATGTCTAGGTTCACTTGATTCAATAGCAACTACGAATCACCTTGTGAGATGACGAATGCATGGGAGACTGTGACGTACCTGAGAAGCAGCCGTCAAAATCCCAAGTGCCATCTGGGCATAGGGATGCACCTAAAGACACGCATTGAAATAAACTGAATGAGCAGAAAAAATGGAAAGAATTACGTTGGCAAGGCTTGGGGCGATTTGGTTGAAGAGTCTTAAAGGAGCAGAATAGGTATCGGTCAAGATCTGGATTTCGTTGAATGCAGCGTCGGCACCGTCGATGACATCGATAGCGCCTGCGCTGAGGCCAGACATGGGAGTCGGGTTCTCGAAGGCTCGTTCTGCGACATCGACGACGCCCGGTACCGGTTTTTGTTCTGCCTCGATGGGTGCGATTCGATTCTGTCCATCGCGCCTGGTTAGCGCACTCTCGGTCAGAAGTAGTAGGTCACATACATCCTGGGAGGGAACTGCCTGGGATTGTCCCTGCTGCTCCCGTGTTCCTCCATCCGCACTTGTACCAACTTGCTCTGAAGCGACGGAACATGGTTGACTGCGGTTCGATTGTTGGAGGAAGCGCCTCATCCTCGCAAGTCTCCCCCGAAAAGGATTGGTCGATATTTCAGCTGTGGAGCAGATATCCGCAGCGGAGGCTTGCAACGGTGCCTGGAACAGTTTTTTTTACTGTCGATAAGCACAATCGATCAGAAAGAACATAACTGGCGTACCGGCGAAAGACTAGACGTGGAACGGGACTTCCCAAATTTGAAGAGATGGCGTTTCTTTGGATGCTGGCGGGCCATTGAGAAATGAGGATTTAGTACACGATGTGTAGGTTCAATTCGTCGATGCTTTGGTTTGACGAGGAAGAAGGGCGCAGCAACTCGCAAGCAGCTGGGCGCCTAGGGCCATGCTGTGCCATGTAGACACGCTGTATTATAATAGTAGTCCGACATGTCTCTCGTTTTTCAGACATCGCCTTAACCAGGCTGGCCAAGGTATTGTATACAATATCCGCCCTACACCTCTTGCAGAAGTTGGGTGTCAACAGTTGGGTTTATCAGATTCCGTCGGCTAATTCAGGTGCTCTACCTTACTGCGTAGGCTATGCGGAAATGATAGCTCGACCGGGAGGTGATGTAGTGGAAAACAAATGCAGCAATCCCAGTGATTGGATCGATCAAAAGGGAAATGCGACGTAAAATGCATGCACACTTCCGGACGGTACTTTAAGGCTAGTGCACTGCAGTGGCGATGAGATGCTCTCCAGGTGGGCGCGGCACGTACGACTCACAGTGACATTAAAATGTCGGCAGAGACGGTTCCACCTCGAAGAAGTGTTGCCATGTCGTAGGTGATCGATAGCATAGCAGGATGGTTGTTCATTGGAGAGCAACACGAACCAGCCATAGTTGAGCGGAGAAGTTAAGCCCATCGCAAGACTGCGTTCCCATACCACGCAGGTGACTGGATCCATGAATTGCCTCACACATCATTACTCTATCATAATTTTGTTACATGTCTGCAGCTTATCAGATCCATCGTTCCGTGCCATGAAATCGGTCAGCTCACCAGTTGTGGTAGTTATCGTCTGTGCAAGTCGCGCGATGTATTATGGGTGCACTTCACCATGAATCAATCATCCAAGAGAGAAAAAAGACCCTCCGAACAGTATTTCCTCCCATCGTTCCGTCGCTTCTACGTTAGTCATCTGCGAGGGCACAAGGTTCTACCAGCATCATGTCGAAAGCTGCCAGCTTCCCGGGATCGTGAACCTCTTCGTTCAGAAGAGTGGAACGTTGTGGAAGAATTCGTCGCAGAGCTCGTGTGCTTCCAAGATGCATCTGTTGCGTCGTTTAACTGATCATGCAGTGCTAGCAATTTGACATTGGCCGGCGAGGAAGAAGGATGTACGTAGTTAAACTGAAGGACAGAAAAATATGAGGAAGGAGCCAACTGCCACTTCTTCAGGAACAGTAATTGGTTGGTGACGACGTTATGCGTGTCGATCTCGCATGCTATGGGCTCCTACACTAGACGTTCCGTCTCGCATAGAGACAAAAAATCTGGAACGGCACTGCAGACAAAGGTCGCGTGATCCTAATTTCAAAGTCGGAAACTTCAGTAAATAAGAAAAGGAAAGAAAGTACTCCAAGGTGTAGGGTAGATCAGCGGCGCACGGGATCCTGGAACTGCGTGGTAACTTCGTTGATGACGATCGACGCAAACATACCTCCTTGCGAATTCTGCTGACAGCCCATCATCGACGTCTGTCTGGGCACCGGCACCGCTGACTGCTAAGCGTGCCGAGAGCCTTTGCGAGGATGATTGGGAACGAGAGGAAGGGGAAGTTGTGGCCAGTCGGTGCGGTGTCAAAGGCGGCGACCGAGTATTGCATGGACTTGACGTGTCTGCAAGGGAGGCTATTCGCAGCCGAGTCTATATATTATCTCTGTGCAACGCGAAGAACTCAGTGATGATAAAGGGGCGTGCTGACTTCATGATCTCGGAGAAACTCATTGCGTCGACACCTGGAATGGAAACGCGAGCTCTCGGACCATAGAGTCATGATGCATCATGCATCATGCCGTTCTGGTCAGCTTTCAACGTTCGACGGCGGCCCAACACGCAGTTAGCATCCAAACGGCACACGCACCATGCAGAGAGCGAGAGGCGCCTTCAGTGTTCGATAATTTCCAGAATCACACTGGTAGAGTCGATCACAATCGTGGTTATTGAATCCATTTACTCTGGTTATGTCCTTCGAAAACCCCTGACCGAAGACACCGAAGAGGTTGTGTGGACGGTCTGCAGTGGATTGTGTGCGGTTTGTATGTTGAAGGAATATAAGCCATGGTACGCGAACGATCAGATGGACGGATTCGCGGGATTGGGCTATTGGTATGGCAAGAGAACATGAAGTGGTGGGTTTGCTGGTCGAAGAGAATCATTCGCTCCTAATTACTCACGTGATGTCTTTAGCAAGCCCACCAATCTGATCGAGGCAGTCAACGCACTCGCGACATCGTCTGCATTCGCAGCAGCACGCACAACGAAGATCGAATACGAAATGGCACAGGCGGGGTGCATCCTTACAAATCATGAGCGACCATGTTCTCCGCCCGTAGCCCCCAGCTCTACTGAGTCGTGTTCAGCGATAACGTCGGAAATCAGCCTTTCTATTTCTGTGGGACGCCTCCTCCTGCATGCTACGGCGTCCTTATCCCACTTCGGTCGCTGGTCAGAGAGGGACAAGATACACCGATCTAAGGCCTCGTCAAACGGCTGTACTTCGTCATCTTGAGATGGTTCCTACGTCGTCCAACCATTGATACGTAAATTCGGACGGGCTATGTCGAAGAGTGTCTCTCGAAACTTGTATTTCCTTGATGTCAAGAGAACAGAGATACAGTTGGTGGACATACCTGATCAACCTGAGGCAAGAGTGCCTCCTTGTCACCAGGCTTCCCCCGCGACTCGAGTTCGTTGTCCAGTCGTGCCGAAAGAGCTTCGGACAAGTTGCTTTGGATATGTTTCCAGCCTTGTTCTGTTTCGATCGACACCTCTGGTAGATCCTCTCTGGCGTCCATATCGTGGTTCGAGTGCAGGTCGCGTACATACTATGACACCAACAACCACGACATACGTCTTCTGGAAACCAGCGACAATCGCGTCAGGAAGCAGCCTCGATGGTGCAACACAGGAGCAGGGTACCCTAGTCCAATCCGCCCCTGCCCAAGGCTCGTTGTCCATACAGGCCCAACGCCAAAATCTCTCAATTGCAAAACATCGTCCCTCCCACCGGTCGTCCTTTGTTATGGTTCCATTAACAACGTTTCTTGTAGGTGAGAGGCTCCTGTATTGCATCCAAAGGACCAAAAGTATGACGTTCCCATCCTAGTAGGCCAAATGGGGTCCGAAAAAATGACGCGTAAGTGGAATTTATATCAGTGTAAGAATGGTATTCAACGTATTCTCGGGAAGAGCTTCGATAGTACCTCCTAGATTCAGGCTGGGCATCCGGAGAAAATGTGATTGCCTGTGCAGAACCACGGAGAGTGGCAGCAACTACAGTCGCTACTCCCGTCGTTCAGGAGGTCGGCACGATCTTGGGAGAAGAGGTGCGTTCGTGTGTACGCACTACTGCGTCACGCGTCCTGAGTACTCTACGCTAGGTTGGCTACACCATTCGCTTCGAGGACGTCAGTGACAAGGAAAAAACGCGTATACCATACATGACTGATGTGATACCGTTCCGGGAAACACTCATCGATCCCTTATTGACACAGTATAGTGTAATAATGGTGCGTAACAACACCTTCCAGCCCCTTTTCTCCTTACAGGTTGAGGCAGTATGTAGATAGACGAAGCCCACGAAAGAAGTCTTTACACGGACCTAGTCCTCGGCGTGCTGAAAAAGTAACGTATCGAAATTCGTCGCGTTCGTGGCCGTTTACCTATGGATTTCAGGATTCGACGGAAGCGTCCCGCTCTCCGTCTCGTCGTATCGTCTGCGACCCTTGACGCAAGAGGCTTCCACGATTACTTCTGTTCAAACACTTCAGCAGACGAAGCCGTCATAGTCAGTCTGGAGGGAAGAGCGTACCCAGTCGAGGTGGCGTACTTGAAAGAACCAGCTCCTGACTATGTTCACGCCGCTGTCGAGGTAGTCTGGAACATCAATCAACAGGTTCTCATCCTTTCTCGTGACGTGGTCAACGTTCTCTGGTCACTGACAAGCTGTCATAGCACGGTTCCGGAGATAGCCTGGTATTTCTTACTGGCAGAGAAGATATCGAGCGATTTCTGGAGGAGCTCACGGAACTCATTCCACGTACGCGCTCACCCTTTCTCTAAGCCCTTGAAGACTATAATGGATTCCACACAGTAAACGCCGTGGTGGAACGAAATCATACCTCAGGCCTTGCACTCGGGTCTGACTACCGAAGAACAGTTGAGGGTGTTTTTCCCAGCAGAGCACAATACCCGCAAAGTCATCGCTTCTACTAACATCGCCGAGGTGTGTCAATTGGCAATCACACATATGTTCCTCGCTGAAAGTTGCTACAGGCCAGTGTCACGATCGATGGTGTGAAGTTTGTAGTTGACTGTGGTTTCGTCAAGGTTTGTTGTCACCCTACGTTTCCACTTTCATGTTCTTCACGGCCATCTAGATCCGCACCTACAACCCAACATCCCTTCCCTCATCGCTGTCGACTGTCCCAGTTTCGCAAGCATCGGCTACGCAAAGAGCAGGTTGTGCTGGTCGAGCGTCGCCAGGGATTTGCTATAGGTTATATCCGGAATCTTTCCTTACAACTCTCTACACGCTCAGACATGACCACACCTATCTTGCAGCTGAAATCACTTGGAATAGACGACTTGATGAAGTTCGAGTGGGTGACTGCTCCACCTGCAGAGAGCGTTCTTCGCGCTCTGGAAGGTCTGGTAGCTGCTGGCATGGTAGGTGAAGACGGGCGATTGACTGTTTTTGGTCAGCAAGCAGCGGAATGGCCAGTGGAGATGGCACTCGCTCGTATGGTATGCAACCAACTGTGTCTCTTGAACAACTGCTCTTAACTCGTTTGTCGGAAAGTTATACGCCTCCAAAGACTTTAATTGTGGCGAAGAAATTTTGACCATTGCAGCGATGACATCTATTCAGGTGTGCCGAGTTTCTCCCCTTGGCTTTCAGGGGGAGTGTGACTGACAGTAGGACTCAAGGACGTTTTCGTGATCCCGGAAGGATCGCCAGGTGCCCTTGCAGAATTGGAACATCGTAAATTCACGGCTGAAGAAGGGGTGAGGCATTCAAACGTTTTACATTTTATTTGTCCTCACACTTTTCTAGGATCATCTAACTCTACTCAATGGTCTGCTTTCGTGTCTCTTTGTCTACAAAACGTCATACTGAACTTCACGGGTAGCTTACAATGCGTTCACCAAATATGGCAAATCGTCTTCGTGGTGCAAAGCCCACGCAATCAACTTACGTGCAATGTCCAGGGCCATTTCGATCCGGTCACAGCTGAAAAAATACACACAACGATTTGGGTTGCCAATGCAAAGCTGCGAGGGGGATGCAAAACGATTGCGGCAGTGCCTGGTCAGCGGGTACTGGCGGAATTGCGCAAGGTGGATGGCGGATGACACATATCGTTCAGTCAAGGGGGACAGAGTAAGAGATGGAAATTACCCAGTTTCATACCCCCCGGGTTTCATGCCATTTTTTTAATACTCAGGTCCTGCATGTTCATCCAAACTCGGTGCTTTTTACGAGAAAGCCACATTCAGGATGGGTCGTTTTCCATGAAATGGAAGAAACTAAGAAAAATCAGTCAGTGAAGGCACCGATTTCTCTTCTTTAGGTTGCATCTTTGACTTGTTCTGTCTTTTTCTTCTGTTGTGAATGTGGAACAGAATTAAGATGCTGACAGAAATTGAGCCAGACTGCTAGGTTTCTCAACGTGACAACTTTCCATTCGTATAAACAGTGTTCATTTAGGCTTCTCGACCATGGACACAAGTATTATTCCAGGCATGCGAGTAGGTGATGTCATCCCCGAAATTTTCTGACTTTCATGGCCAAAACTTGCATCCGTGGTACATATGTGTAGTAGTACAATGTGTCCATCTCAAAATCAATCAACTGCCTTCAAACATTTATGCCACTTGTCCCCATGAACCATATGACTCATGTCCAGCTCTGTACAACAATCCCTTGGAATCACAGTTATAGTGCAAGATGGATAAAATGGCCTCCTGAATGTTGGAGGTAACCAAAGTAGTAGTCTTCCCTCTGGGCCTCTAAACCAGCCATCAGGATGCAGCTTAACTGGTTCATACCAGTCACTAGCATCTTTTGGCTTGAACCCATCAAGGAGTTGTTCACTGTCATGCAGTGCATGTGAAGGAACTGATGAAAAACAAATGGTAGATGTTGTAAAGGCTGGAAATCACTTCAGTAGTGTCGCAATAAATATTAGCTGGAAAGCACTCACCATCTGCCATTGTATCAGATGGAACAAGTGCACCTGTTGAGTCAGATGGAGACAATTGCAGCTGGTCATGGTTAGAAACCATAGCCTCATATATTTGAGTATCCCATATCCTAATGGTCTTATCAGAGGAGCCTGAGGCAATCCTCTTGCTGTCAGTGGAGAATGCGACTGTATGCACTAGACCAGTATGGCCTTGAGCAAGGCAGTAAAGTTCCACAGCTCTCTCAGCATCCCAGATCTTCACAGTCTGATCCCCTGACCCTGAGACAATCCTCTTTCCATCAGGGGAAAATGCAACTGACCACACCCAACTAGTATGCCCCTGAAGGGGGCTGCCAATCTGCACACCCCTCTCAGCATCCCAGATCCTTAATGTCTTGTCATCTGACCCTGAGGCAATCCTCCCTCCATCAGGGGAGAATGCAACTGACCTGACCCAATCAGTATGCCCTTGACAAGGGTTGCCAATCTGCACACCCTTCTCAATGTCCCAAATCCTCACAGTCTCATCCTTTGACCCTGAGGCAATCCTCCCACCATCAGGGGAGAATGCAGCTGACTTGACCCAGTCAGTGTGCCCCTGAAGTGGGCTGCCAATCTGTACACCCTTCTCAGCATCCCAGACCCTCACAGTCTTGTCATCTGACCCAGAGACAATCCTTCTTCCATCAGGGGAAAATGTAACTGAGTTGACCTCATCAGTATGCCCTTGAAAAAGATTGCTAATCTGTACACCTTTCTCAGCATCCCAAACTCTCACACTATTGTCATCTGACCCTGAGACAATCCTCCTTCCATCAGGGGAGAATGCAACTGAGTTGACCACATCAGTATGCCCTTGAAAAGGGTTGCCAATCTGCACACCCTTCTCAGCATCCCAGACTCTCACACTATTGTCATTTGACCCTGAGACAATCATCATTCCATCAGGGGAGAATCCAACTGAGCAGACAACACCACTACACCCCTGAAGAGGGCTGCAAACTTGAACACCACTCTCAGCATTCCAGATCCTCACAGTGCTGTCATCTGACCCTAAGACAATCCTCTTGCCATCAGGAGAGAATGCAAGGGAGGGGACCACACCTGCATTCCCCTGAACAAAGCTTCCATCAGTCTGCACACACCCCTCAGTATCCCAGACCCTCACAGTGTGGTCTTCTGACCCTGAGACAATCCTCTTACTATCTGGGGAGAATCTAGCTGACCAGACCCCATGAGCATGCCCCTGCAGAGGACTGCCAATCTGCACACCACTCTCAACATCCCAGACCCTCACAGTCAGGTCTAGTGACCCTGAGACAATCCTCTTGCCATCACAGGAGAATCCAACTGATAAGACCCAATCAGTATGCCCCTCAAAAGGACTACCAATGTGCACACCCTCCTCAGCATCCCAGACCCTCACAGTGTTGTCACATGACCCTGAGGCAATCCTCTTGCTATCAGGGGAGAATGCAACTGACCACACTTGATGAGTGTGCCCCTGAAGAGGGCTGCCAAGCTGTACACCATTCTCAGTATCCCAGACCCTCACAGTGTTGTCAAGTGACCCTGAGACAATCCTTCTTCCATCAGGGGAGAATGCAACTGAGTTGACCCTATCAGTATGCCCATGAAAAGGGTTGCCAATCTGCACACCCTTCTCAGCATCCCAGATCCTCACAGTGTTGTCATCTGAACCTGAGGCAATCTTCTTACTGTCAGGGGAGAATGCAACTGACCAGACCCAGGCAGTATGCCCCTGAAGAGGACTGCCAATCTGCACGCCCTTCTCAACATCCCAGACCCTCACAGTTCTGTCCAGTGACCCTGAGACAATTTTTTTGCCATCAGGGGAGAATGTGACTGACTTAACCCAGCCAATATGCCCTTGAAAAGGGCTACCAATCTGCACACCCCTCTCAGCATCCCAGACCCTCACAGTGTTGTCAGCTGATGCTGACACAATCCTCTTGCCATCAGGGGAGAATGCAACTGAATAAACTGGACCAACATGACCCTGTAAGGCTAGCTGGGCAGCTCCCCACTCTTTAAGCCCTCCTATGGGAACTCCAACAAGGTGAGAGAATTTTGGCATGAGCACTTTTGACAGTCTTGTGTTTGAGGGGGCCAGTGGCAATGCAGATGTGTAAAGGTGGGGGGCACTGTATGAGATTGCACTGCCAAAGGTCCAATTGAACTTGATCCCATCTCGTATCATTCTCAATGCATCCTCAAATTCCACATGGTCCTTTTGATGTAGTCACATAGTGTGAAGGGATGTTAAATCCAAGTATAAAGTACTCACCAGTAGCCATGTTTCAGTGCAAACAAGAGCATCTATAGCTTTTCCAGTTGCACCAATAATGCTCAAAGTCTCCAACCAGAACAAAACTTTTTCATTCCCCACAATCCTTCTCACTAACTCTGCAAGAACTGAGTCAAAGATAGTCCCTTGTAGATGCTGGGCCCAGAATTGGCAAGAATAGGATAGATGAGGTGAAATGTATCTGTTAATTCTGTCTTGTAAATCAGAGACTTCTGAATTGCTCCAGTAGGAACTTTCCAATCTGCAAATATTGAATTGCAGTTCCCTACAGAGAATCTGCAATGAGGCATAGGCTAGGTCGTATGGCTCAGAAGTGTTGATGAAATAGTCCCCGCTCCGTGATGCATCTGTCAGGAAGTCATAAAAAGACGCATGGAAAGGGCGAACGGGAGAAGAATCAGTGACACCAGCCATTACTGGTGCCATGAACTCCAGGATGACAACAATATCATAATGGTCCTCGCCGTTGGGAAAGTCATTTCGCATGACTTGCAACGTCGACATAGGCAGAGGCATCAATGTTATTAGTATCTGTTGCATCACTGAATGAAACCGTGCAAGAGATATCGTGTCTGTCCGTGGTATAGCACCCTCCAGCATCGTGGTATAGGTTTTGTCTAACAGTGTCCCTCCCCCAGACCGAACAGTGATTATGTCGGCGAAGCGCTCTCTCAATGTTCGTCCGGCCCTTTTGCACTTGATAAACTGACAAGACAAGCGTGCCCACTCAAAAAGCCCCTCAGACTTTCGAGTAATCAGATCTATCTCCTTGGGTCCAATGATATCCTTGAGGCGGTCGTCGCGGAGTTCATTACATACAAATAGATGGATGTCATGCTCAGCAGATGCCAGGGGAACCTCATCCAGAGAGGTTACTGTCACGTGTTGACAATTACGAAGGGCGTCCGCGATATCTGGTAGCAGTCTGGATGTCAAAAGAATGCGGAAATTAGCGGGTAACTGGCCAGCTTCTGGTGACGTGAGAAGGGACAAGATACGACTCCTTGATGTTTCTGGCCCGCTTTCGTCCAGCGCATCAATCACCACGACCACATTCCCAACGATCACTCCGTTAACCTTGGACAATGGCTCCAGGATGAGTCGCTCCCACTGCTGCTTCACATCTCCCGTAGTTTTGATAGAGTAGTCTTTTGAGACGACACCAGCCAGTGCCCGCCGGAATGCCGGGTCGCGGTCTGCCAGATCACGAGCGATGGTCGTCAGAATCTTCTCTTCCCGATGTTCGGACAATCTGTCACGTGCGAAGCAAAAGCAGGACCCGAGTCCGCCAACATTCTTGAACCATGCGGCGATTGTATGTGCAATGGCCGACTTTCCTCTACCAGCATGCCCCTGAAGCCACATGATACGAGGAGCGTCGACGTGAGGATCAATGATCCAATCCATGATGCGTCGTAAAACCTCTATCCTCGTCCCATCGAGACATATCTTAGCCGTGTCAAGGCCTGCGCCACCAGCGTAAGCCATGCCTTCGAGGTTCAGGTCTTCCAATATGCGGTGCGCGTTTATCTGAATATCCCGTGCCGTACGGTCGCGGTACTGCTGCATTAAATCGTTTAGGGTCGTAGTGTAGTCGTTGACGATCGCCTGCGTTTTGGAGCCGATGTTCTTTCCTGCCCTTTTCCCTAAGAATAAACTGCGTCAATACGTACAGCCGAGAGGAGTATGATAAGACTTACAGAACTTCTTTGTTTTGGAATAGTCTTGGATGAACTGTACAGAGTCGCTTATCACCCATGCAATCTTCGCAAAGGTATCTTTCATATTATCTATATTTTTGATAGTATCTTCTTCAGTGAGAAATCTGTAGACACTTTGGATGGTTTGCAGGAGGCTGGACACCGCGTTGTCTAGGTTCACTTGGTTCATTAGCAACTACGAATCATTGTGAGATGACGAATGTATATAAGACCGGGGACGAGTACCTGAGAAGCAGCTGTCAAAATCCCCAGTGCCATCTGGGCGTAGGGATGAACCTAAAGACACGCGTTCCAATGATTTGAATGAGCAGAAAAGATGGAAAAACTTACGATAGAAAGTTTTGAAACAGTTTGATTGAAGAGTCTTAAAGGAGCAGTATATGTATCGGTCAAGGTCTGGATTTCGTTGAATGCAGTGTAGGCGCCGTCGACGATATCGACAGTGCCTGCGCTGAGACCAGACATGGAAGTTGCGTTGTTGAAGGCTCGTGCTGCGCCATCGGCGCCCGGCACAGCTTGTGGTTCTGCCTCAATGGTCGCTGTTTGATTCTGTCCGTTGGTCCTAGTTAGGGCACTCCCATTCAGAGGTAGCCTGGTAGGTCACATACATCCTGGGGGGGAACAGCTTGGGGTTGTCCCTGCTGCTCCTGTGTTCCTCCATCCG
This sequence comes from Pisolithus marmoratus, assembly GCA_024613145.1. NCBI lineage: Eukaryota > Fungi > Basidiomycota > Agaricomycetes > Boletales > Pisolithaceae > Pisolithus > Pisolithus marmoratus. The sequence goes on from JANFAE010000115.1 coordinate 147,657, forward strand.
CACTTGTGCCAACTTGCTCTGAAGTGACGGAACATGGCTGACTGCGGTTCGACTGTTGGAGGGAGCGCCTCATCCTGGCAAGCCTCCCCCGAAAAGGATTGGCCGATATTTCAGTTGTGCAGCATATATCCGCAGCGGAGGATTGCGATAGTCCCTGGAACAGTTTTTTACTGTCGATAAGCACCATCGGTCAGAAGGAATATAACTGGCGCACCGGCGAAAGGTTAGATGGGGAACGGGACTTCCGAAATTCGAAGAGACGGCATTTCTTTGGACGCTGGCGGGCCATTGAGAAATGAGGATTTGGACGATATGTTGGTTCAGTTTGTCAATGTTCGGTTTGACGAGGGGATTCGCGACTCAAGGAGCCGGGCGCCTAGGGACATGCTGTGCCATGTGGACACGTCCGACATGTATCTCGTTTTTCGGACATCACCTTAACCAGGCTGCCCAAAGTATTGTATACAATACCCGCCCTACACCTCTTGCAGAAGTTGGGCGTCAACAGTTGGGTTTGTCAGATTCCGTCGGCTAATTCAGGTGCTCTACCTTACTATGCGGAAATGATGGCTCGACCGGGAGGTGATGTAGTGGAAAACAAATGCAGCAATCCCAATGATTGGATCGATCAAAAGGAGAATGGGACGTAAGATGCATGCACATTTCTGGACGATACTTTAAGGCCAGTACACTGGAGTGGCAATGAGATGCTCTCCAGGGTGGGCGGGGCACGATACGACTCATAGTGACATTAAAATGTCGGCAGAGACAGTTCCATTAGAAGAAGTGTTGCCATGTCCGTAGGTGATCGAAAGGATAGCAGGATGGTTGTTCATTGGAGAGCAACACGGACCAACCATAATTGAGCAGAAAAGTTAAAGCCCATCGCAAGACTCCATTCCCATACCACACAAGTGACTGGATCCATGAATTGCCTCGCACATTATTACTCTATCATAATTTGTTACATGTCTGCAGCTTATTAGATCCATCGCTCCACGCCATGAAATCGGTCAGCTCACCAATGAATCCTATCTGTTTCCCTCTTATGAGGTATATTGTAGTAGTTATCGTCTGCGCAAGTCGCGCGATGTATTATGGGTGGTTTTGCTGGTCGAAGAGAATCATTCACTCCTAATTACTCACGTGATGTCTTTAGCGAGCCCGCCAATCCGATCGAACACGAAATGGCACAGAGGGGATTCGTTCCTACAAGTCGTGAGCGACCATGTTCCCTGCTCGTAGCCTCCAGCTCTGCTGTGGTGGTGAGTAGGGGTGTCGGATATCAGCCCTTCTATTTCTTTCTCCTGCGCGCTGTGATGTCCTTATCCCACTTCAGTACCTGGTCGGAGAGCGACCAGATATAACAATCTAGAGCCTCGTCAAACAGCTCTACATGGTCATCTTGAGGTGGTTGCTCAGTCGTCCGACCATTGATACGTACATTCGGACGGGCTATGTGGAAGAGTGTCTCTGGAAAATTGTATTTCCTCGATACCAAGAGGACAGAGACACAGTTGGTGGACATACCTGATCGACGTGAGGCAAGAGTGCCTCCTTGTCACCAGGCTTTCCCCGCGACTGAGTCGAGTTCCTGGTCCGGTCGTGCTCAAAGAGCCTCGGACAAGTTGCTTTGGATGCGTTTCCAGTCTTGTTCCGTTTCGATCGACACCTTTAGTAGATCCTCTCTGGCGTCCATGTCGTCCGAGTTCACGCCGTGTAGATACACATAATAACTACTACACCAACAACCACAATAGATGTCTTTGACGTTCTGGAAACCAGGAACAGTCACACCAGGTAGCAGCCTCGACAGAGCAACACAGGAGGAGGGCACCCTAGTCCAATCCGCCCCTGCCCAAGGCTCACTCTCCATACAGGCCCAACGCCAAAATCTCCCAGTCGCAAAGCACCGTCCGTCCCACCAGTCGTCCGCTGTTACGATTCCATTGACAACGCTTCTTCATCCGAAAGTATGGTGTTACCATAGTAGTGGGCCAAACGGGGTCCGGGAAAACGACGCGTAAGTGGAGCAGCCTATTTATCTCACAAGCCTTCAACGTGCTCTCGGAAAGAGCTTCCACAGTACCTCCTAGAGTCAGGCTGGGCATCCGAAGGAAATGTGATTGCTTGTACACAACCACGGAGAGTGGCAGCCACTACAGTTGCTACTCGTGTCGCTCAGGAGGTCGGCACCATCCTGGGAGAGGAGGTGCGTTCGTGTGCTCATCTGTGCGCTACGCGTCTTGAGTACTCTGTACCCTAGGTTGGCTACACCATTCGCTTCGAGGACGTCAGCGACAAGGAAAAAACGCGTATACGATACATGACCGATGACATGCTGTTCCGGGAAACACTCATCGATCCCTTACTGACGCGGTATAGTGTAATAATGGTGCGTAACAACTCCTAGCCCCTCCTCTCCTTGGTTGAGTCGGTATCGTAGATCGACGAAGCTCACGAAAGAAGTCTTTACACCGACCTACTTCTCGGCGTGCTGAAAAAGTAACGTATCTAAATCCGTCGCGTTTGTGGCCATTTACCTATGTGACTGCAGGATTCGACGGAAACGTCCCGCTCTCCGTGTCATCGTATCGTCTGCGACACTTGACGCAAGAGCTTTTCACGAGTACTTCTGTTCAAACACCTCAGCAGACGAAGCAATGATAGTCAGTCTGGAGGGAAGAGTGTACCCCGTCGAGGTGGCGTATCTGGAAGAACCAGCTCCTGGTATGTTCGCGCCCCTGTCGAGGTAGTCTGGAACATCGATCGACAGGTTCTCATCCTTTCTCGTGACGTGCTCAACGTTCTCTGGTCACCGACAGGCTGTCGTAGCACGGTTCCGGAGATATCCTGGTATTTCTTGTAGAGAAGATATCGAGCGATTTCTGGAGGAACTCACGGAACTCATTCCCACGTACGCGCTCACTCTTTCTCTAAGCCCTCTGGAAAATGAAGAATATAATGGATTCCACACAGTCAATGCCGTGGTGGAACGAAATCATACCTCAGGCCTTGCACTCGGTCTGACTACCGAAGAACAGTTGAGGGTGTTTTTCCCAGCAGAGCACAATACTTGCAAACCATCGCTTCTACTAACATCGCCGAGGTGTGTCAATTGGTATTCACACATATGTTCCTCGCTGAAAGTTGCTACAGGCCAGTGTCACGATAGATGGTGTGAAGTTTGTAGCTGACTGTGGTTTCGTCAAGGTTTGTTGTCACCCTACGTTTCCACTTTCATGTTCTTCACGGCCATCTAGATCCTCACCTACAACCCAACATCCCTTCCCTCGTCGCTGCTGACTGTCCCAGTTTCGCAAGCATCGGCTACGCAGGGAGCATGTCGTGCCGGTCGAACGTCGCCAGGAATTTGCTATAGGTTATATTTTTTCCTCGCAATTCTCTCGGCTAGCACACCGCCCGAAATAACACGCTTGGACATGACCACACCTATCCTGCAGCTGAAATACTTGGAATCGATGACTTGATGAAGTTCGAGTGGGTGACTGCTCCGCCTGCAGAGAGCGTTCTTCGCGCTCTGGAAGGTCTGGTGGCTGCTGGTATGGTAGGTGGAGACGGGCGACTGACTGTCTTTGTTCAACATGCGGCGGAATGGCCAGTGGAGATGACAGTCGCTCATATGGTATGCAAACCAGCTGTCTCTGTTTAACAACTGCGCTTAACTCGTTTTCTGGAAAGTTATACGCTTCGAAAGACTTTAACTGTGGCGAAGAGATTTCGACTATTGCAGCCATGACATCTGTCCAGGTATGCCGAGTTTCTCCCCTTAGCTTGCAGGGGAAGTGTGACCGACAATAAAACTCAACAGGACGTTTTCGTGATCCCGGAAGGGTCGCAAGGTGCCCTTGCAGAATTGGAACGGCATAAATTCACAGCAGAAGAAGGGGTGAGGCATTCAAAGGTTTACATTTTGTTTCTCCTCACATACTTCTCTAGGATCATCTAACTCTACTCAATGGTCTGCTTTCATGTCTCTTTGTCTACACAACGTCATACTAAACTTCACGGGTAGCTTACAACGCATTCACCAAATACGGGAAATCGTCTTCGTGGTGCAAAGCCCACGCAATCAACTTCCGTGCCATGTCCAGGGCCATTTCGATTCGGTCACAGCTGAAAAAATATATGCAACGATTTGGATTGCCGATGCAAAGTTGCGAAGGGGATGCAAAACGATTGTGGCAGTGCCTAGTCAGCGGGTACTGGCGAAATTGCGCAAGATGGATGGCGGATAGTGGCACATATCGTTCAGTCAAGGGGGACAGAGTAAGAGATGGAAATTACCCAGCTTCATACGCCCGGGTTTCATGCCATTTTTTTAATACTCAGGTCTTGCATGTTCATCCAAACTCGGTGCTTTTCACGAGAAAGCCATGCTCGGGATGGGTCGTTTTCCACGAAATGGAAGAAACCAAGAAAAATCAGTCAGTGAAGGAACCCACTTCCTTCTTTAGATTGCATTCTCTGACTTCTGTCTTTTGTTTCTGTTGTGAATGTGGGCCAGAATTAAGATTCTGACGGAAATTGAACCAGACTGGTGGGTTTCTCACCATGACAACTTTCCTTCCGTATAAACAGTGTTCATTTAGGCTTCTCGACCATGGACACAAGTATTATTCGAGGCATGTGACTAGGTGATGTCACCCCCGAAATTTTCTGACTTTCATGGCAAAACTTGCATCTGTGGTACATATGTGTAGTAGTACAATGTGTCCATCTCAAAATCAATCAACTGCCTTGAAACACTTGTGCCACTTGTCACCATGAACCATGTGGCTCATGTCCAGCTCTGTACAACAATGCCTTGGAATCACAGCTATAGTGTGAGTTGGGTAAAATGGCCTTCTGAATGTTGGAGGTAACCAAAGTAGTAGTCTTCCCCCTGGACCCCTAAACCAGCCATCAGGATGTAGCTTAACTGGTCCATACCAATCATCAACATCTTTTGGCTTGAACCCATCAAGGAGTTGTTCACTGTCACAGAGTGCATGTGAAGGAACTGATGAAAAACAAATGGTAGATATTGTAAGGGCTGGAAATCACTTCAGCAATGTCACAATAAATATTGGCTGAAAGTGCTCACTGCCTGTCATTGTATCCGATGGAGCAAATGCACTGGTTGAGTCACATGGAGACAATTGCAGTTGATCATGCCAAGAAACCATGGCCTCATATATTTGAGTATCCCATATCCTTATGGTCCCATCAGAGGAGCCTGAGGCAATCCTCTTGTCATCAACAGAGAATGCAACTGTCCACACTGGACCAGTATGGCCCTGAGTAAGGCAGTAAAGTCCCACAGCTCTCTCAGCATCCCAGACCCTCACAGTGATGTCCTCTGACCCTGAGACAATCCTCTTTCCATCAGGGGAGAATGTAACTGACCTGACTTGATCAGTATGCCCCAAAAGAGGTCCACCAATCTGCAAACCCTCCTCAGCATCCCAGACCCTCACAGACATGTCATCTGACCCTGAAGCAAGCTTCCTTCCATCAGGGGAGAATGCAACTGAGTTGACCCCATCAGTATGCCCTTGAAAAGGATTGCCAATCTGTACACCCTTCTCAGCATTCCAGACCCTCACAGTCTTGTCATCTGAGCCTGAGGCAATCCTCTTACCATCAAGGGAGAATGCAACTGACCAGACCCAATCAGTATGCCCCTGCAGAGAGTTGCCAATCTGTACACCCTTCTCAGCATCCCAGACCCTCACAGTGTTGTCATCTGACCCTGAGACAATCCACCTTCCATCAGGGGAGAATGTAACTGAGTTGACCTCATCAGTATGCCCTTGAAAAGGGTTGCCAATCTGCACACCCTTCTCAGCATCCCAGACTCTCACACTATTGTCCCTTGACCCTGAGACAATCCTCTTACCATCAGGGGAGAATGCAACTGACAAGACCCAATTAGTATGCCCCTGCAGAGCACTGCCAACCTGTACACCACTCTCAGCATCCCAGACCCTCACAGTCTTGTCATCTGACCCTGAGACAATCCTCCTCCCATCAGGAGAGAATGCAAGGAAGCAGACCATACCAGCATGGCCCTGAACAAAGCTGCCATCAGTCTGCATACACCCCTCAGTATCCCAAGCCCTCACAGTGTGGTCTCTTGACCCTGAGACAATCCTCTTGCCATCAGGGGAGAATCCAGCTGACCAGACTGCATGAGCATGCTCCTGCAGAGGGCTGCCAATCTGCACACCACTCTCAACATCCCAGACCCTCACAGTGAGGTCTGCTGACCCTGAGACAATCCTCTTGCCATCAGGGGAGAATCCAGCTGACCAGACTGCATGAGCATGCCCCTGCAGAGGGCTGCCAATCTGCACACCACTCTCAACATCCCAGACCCTCACAGTGAGGTCTGCTGACCCTGAGACAATCCCCTTGCCATCAAGGGAGAATCCAACTGAGTTGACCCAAGCAGTATGCCCCTGCAGAGGACTGCCAATTTGCACACCCTCATCAGCATCCCAGACCCTCACAGTGCTGTCATCTGAGCCTGAGATAATCCTCTTGCTATCAGGGGAGAATGCAACTGACCTGACACAATCAGTATGCCCCTGAAGAGGGTTGCCCATCTGTAAACCCTTCTCAGCATCCCAGACCCTCACAGTTTTGTCATCTGACCCTGAGACAATCCTCCTTGCATCAGAGGAGAATACAACTGAGTTGACCCCAGCAGTATGCCCATGAAAAGGGTTGCCAATCTGCACACCCTTATCAGCATCCCAGACCCTCACAGTCTTGTCATCTGACCCTGAGGCAATCCTCTTACCATCAGGGGAGAATGTAACTGAGTTGACCTCATCAGTATGCCCTTGAAAAGGGTTGCCAATCTGCACACTCTTCTCAGCATCCCAGACTCGCACACTAGTGTCCAATGACCCTGAGACAATCCTCTTGCCATCAGGGGAGAATCCAACTGACCGAACTATGTCAGTATGCCCCCAAAGAGGGCTGCCAATCTGGATCCCCCTCTCAGAATCCCAGACCCTCACAGTGTTGTCAGCTGATGCTGACACAATCCTCTTGCCATCAGGGGAGAATGCCACTGCATACACTGGACCAACATGACCCAACAAGACTAGCTGGGCAGCTCCCCACTCTTTGAGCCCTCCTGTGGGAACTCCAACAAGGTGAGAGAATTGTGGCATGAGCTCTTTTGTTAGTCTTGTGTTTGAGGGAGCCAGTGGCAATGCAGATAGATAAAGATGTGGGGCACTGTGTGAGATTGCACTGCCAAAAGTCTGAATGAACTTGATCCCATCTTGTATCATTCTCAATGCATCCTCAAACTCCACATGGCCCTTTTGACATGGTCACATGGTGTGAAGGGATGTTAAATCAAGTACAGAGTGCTCACCAGTAGCCATGTTTCAGTGCAAACAAGAGCATCTATAGCTTTTCCAGTTGCACCAATAATGCTCAAAGTCTCCAACCAGAACAGAATTTTTTCATTCCCCACAATCCTTCTCACTAACTCTGCAAGAACTGTGTCAAAGGTAGTCCCTCGTAGATGCTGGGCCCAGAATTGGCAAGAATAGGATAGATGGGGTGTAATGCATCTGTTGATTCTGTCTTGTAAATCAGAGACTTCTGAATTGCTCAAGTAGGAGCTTTCTAATCTGCAAATATTGAATTGCAGCTCCCTACAGAGAATCTGCAATGAGGCATGGGCTAGGTCATATGGCCCAGAAGTGTTGATGAAATATTTCCCACTTCGTGATTGATCCGTTAGGAAGTCATAAAAAGATGCATGGAGAGGGCGAACAGGGGAGGGGTCACTGATGCCAGCCAACACCGGTGCCATGAACTCCAGGATGACAGAAACATTATAATGATCCTCCCCACTGGGAAAGTGATTTCGCATGACTTGCAATGTCAACATGGGTAGAGGGGTCAACGCCATCAGTATCTGTCGCATCACTGAACGGTACCGTGCAAGGGCTGCCCGCGGTATAGCATTCTTCAGGATTGTGCCATAAGTTTTGTCCAACAGCGATGCTCCCTGTCCGGACCGAAGAACGATCACATCGTCGAACCTTTCCCTAAGAGTTTGTCCAGCCCTTTTCCGCTTGATAAACTCACAAGCCAACCGAGCCCATTCAAACAGGCCATCTGACTTCTGAGTAATTTGATCTATCTCCTTGGGTCCTATAATACCCTTGAGGTGGTCATCGCGAAGTTCATTAGATACGAATAGATGGATGTCATGCTCAGTAGATGCCAGGGGAACCTCATCCAGAGAGGTTACTGTCACGTGTTGACAATTGCGAAGGGCGTCCGCGATATCTGGTAGTAGTCTGGATGTCAAAAGAATGCGGAAATTAGCAGGTAACTGGCCAGCTTCTGGTGACGTGAGAAGGGACAAGATACGGCTCCTTGATGTTTCTGGCCCGCTTTCGTCCAATGCATCAATCACCACGACCACATTCCTGATGATCACTCCATTAACCTTGGACAATGGCTCCAGGATGAGTCGCTCCCACTGCTGCTTCACATCTCCCGTAGTTTTCAGAGAGTAGTCCTTCGAAACGACATCAGCCAGTGCCCGCCGAAACGCCGATTGGGCGTGTTGGAAGGGGTTTGTGGTCTTCGGGTTTCGAGGCGAGGCAAAGGGTGACGACCGAGGACGGTCGCGATCTAAAGCCCCCATCGGATGTAGGCGTGGCGAGGCCCCTACTAAGAGATTTGATAGAAGAAGAGGTCGGGAAGGTGTTGGGAGCTGAGGGAGAGGTTTCGAGGGTGGAAGGAGTGGCTTCGAGGATCGAGAGGAGCGAGGGGAGGAACTTAGGAGTGTGGCGGGTAATGTGATGACTAAGCGCGTGAGGAGTTTGGGGCACGAGAGTCATGTGAAAAGGGAACCTACACTTCTGTGCATTCGTTGTAGAGCAAGTAGCCCAAGTCTGGGGCGAAGCTCGAGAGTCATTGTGCCTTTGCTGCATATATGCTTTTAATGGCTTTTCTCAGTGTCAAATTCTAAGTCCAGTCTTCATTTCTTGGCACCAACTTAGTACCTGAGCTGTCTGGGTTTCGAGAACCCTCTTTGAGGACGAAACGAGACTCGCAACACTTCTATTCTCTGTTCTCCCTGGTCCTACGAACTAATTCCCTACAACGGAGCGGCGATTACACATTTCTTGGCGGAGACTGTAGCTCCGGCATGACGAAGGCGGTGAAGGATACGGTTGGTGTTTTGGAGGTGCTCCCAGATGAAGCGGCGAATTTCAGGGTTCTCGGGTATCGTCTCGTAGGTACCGTCGGCGTTTTGGTAGCGGGACTTTGGACCCTTGATTGGGCAATCGTCGATGAAGGGGATGGTGACTTCGGGGATTTCTTCCTTCAAGATCCAGCAGACATCTCCATGGAAGATTTGAACGGCGTTTGTATAGCCCATAGGGAGCTTCGTCAGTCGCAGGGTGCCGATAGGCGTTTGGAAGGTAGTAAGGTCGCGGTAGTCATCGTGAATAGTTCTATGATCATACCCCACCATTAAGTCGAGGATACCATACACCGAGTGGCAGGCGAAGGCTTCTGCAATCGAGTCAACGAAGGGGGGAACTGCAGAATCCTGAATAGAGACGGCGTTTAGTGGCTGCAAATCGTGGACTAAACGAAGGGATTTGCTGTCTTTCTTGACGACGCAGAACCATTTGGATCGGTAGGACGAGGTCGATGGCTCGTAGACACCAGCGGCAACCTTTTCTTTAATTATGTTAATGACGTCTCGAAAAATGGCAGGAGGGATGGGGATATTTCGTTCGACCCAGGGCTTGTGGGACAGCGTCGGAATTTTCAGAGGGGGGAACATATCTTCACGAAAGGTTCCTCGTTCAGAGGTCTCCCAAGCGAAAGCCGCCTCGTGGGTATGAACGAGCCATCGAACAAGGTTCAATTCCACCGGCCAAAGGAACTTGGCAGGATCGAGGTCGAGCTCTTCTGCTCGTTGCGCCGTAAATCTAGAACCGGGAACGAAAGGAGGGGGATGATATGGTAATACAGGCAAGTCTGCGAGAGGATCACCGATCTCCCGATGCTCTACTCTGAATTCGACAGGCATTGCGGTCGGGACAGGCTTCACCTTCTTCGCTACAGGTTTGTACTTTAAAATGTGATAAACCGGGTCATAATGAAGAGAGGACCGTAGAACTGAAACTGTCAGTGGAGAAATCGTAGTACTCATAGAAAATAAAAAGGGATCTTTTGGAGAAACGAAGCTCGAGTCGAAAGGATCAATAACGGGCGTACTGGCAGTGATATAGTCGTATAAATAAGCCGCGGCGGCATTTTGTTTAGAGTCTGTGGAAGAAGGTAAAATAAAATCTGAAGTCGAAGAAGGAGAGTCTGCAACATAAAGGGAACACACGGATACTATATTCTCTTGGTCTCCTCGAAACTCTGGCGAGTCATTGACCGACATTAAAAACCCTGTTCTCCCATATCCAAGTGGCGGCGGCATTCTTGGCGAGCGAAATACTCCGCCTCGTCTTCTGGGTTTACGAATCGAGGGTACTGATAGAGGCGATGACGGGGACGAGTGGGGATTAACAGTTGGTGGCCTGAGTTGGGGTCACGGATTTCTAACGATTGCTCGCCGTCTGGGAAGTCTCGAAGAATGCTGCTGAGGAGGCAGAAAAATGGGCGGCCTAGGAGGAGGTCGAATGGGGCTCTGTCGACGACTTGGATCTGGAGATGGGCTTCGACGGGCCCGATACGCAGAGAGGCATTTTCTATTACACCTAGAGTACTCTCCTTTGATTGGTTAGCGGCCTCCAAAGTCATACACATGTCAGAGCGAAGAGGGGAACCCAGAGCCTCCCATAACTCGCGCCTAAGGGCCACTACCTGGCAACCGCTGTCGAGAATACACTCGACACGAAGCTTATCCATTAAAACTCCATCTACTGCACGAAGAGGAGCGGTGGCTAGGCCAACACACTTCCCCTCTGTGTCCTTGACGAGATATTGTTCATATGAGGCCCAAGTTGACGACAAAGATGATTCTGACGCGGTCTCGAGACTACCAATCGCGATCTTTTTTGTCATAGCCATTTCTTTAATTTGTTTGCGGATTTCTGGGCTGACGGCGAGAAGATCTTGTGTCGAAATTTCGATCTTGGCACCCAGGACTTGGGACACGAGGCGTTTAGTGGCAGCAGCTTCGTCGAAGCCACTCTGGTAACGAAACTGAGGGGTAGAGTTAGTTTGAGGCTTGGGGTTAGACGCTTCGGCGGCATTAGGTCTAGTCTGAGGGATGTTAGACGACGGCTGAGTGTTCGAAGCTGAGGTTGGTGCAGAGTTGTTGTCTAGAGGGTGGTTGACAGCGGCGGCATTACGAGGACGATGAGCGGAGATTTCTACACCGTCGAAACAAGCGGGCTTCTTCTTCTTGATGGCGTTCTTAAGCTCCTCGACCTGAGCATAGGCTCTGGCTAGGGCGCGCTTGTCTTCTTCGTCAGCGTTATCCTCGATCTCCTTGTCGACGAGGTAAGACGAAGGGTGAACTTCTACCTGAAACTCCGTGGTGTCATTAGAACCGAAGAACATGGTATTAACGAGATGGGGAGGGGTATCACGCCCTCGAGACGAAGAAGTGGTTCCTGGGGACTGAATAGAGACGAGATTAGCTGACGCCATAATAGACTCTCGAAGAGCCAAGAAGTTGTCGATCTTTTCCTTGAAATTCCGCCCTGCGGCGGATCTAGGAATGTCAGAGCCATCTTTCATGAAGACCCTACCGCCAATGAGCACGCATTTCCCTTGGCGGACATATTCCTGGCACAGTTCGCACTCAGGAGTCCTGTGACCATCGGTGCCGCCACAGAAGAAGCAGTGGGGATCGAAGGAGCGGCGAAATTGTTGTTCTTGAGATTGAGTCTGGCGGCTTCCCGAGCCAGGGTCAGCGGCTTGGACATATTCCCATTTCAGGATAGTAGGCGGAGATGTCGGTTGGGAATGGGGTTCGGGGAATAAGGCTGAGCTGTCGACCTGAGCAATGTTTCGACGTGCTCCACTTAAGAGGTAGGTCGCATGCTTGTAGACGTCGTCAAATGGCCATGGATCGTCGACGTCATGATCTAAATCCTTGAGTTGAAGGCGAGTGGCAAGGCGGTTACGGAATCCGGGGGGGAAACCTTCAAGGAACTTCTCATTGATGTAGTCGTCAGGGAGTTTCTTCTTTTTGTTGATGAGGGCGACGATACGACGAAATTCGCGGACATATTTGCCGAGATCATCTAGGGACGACATGGGCTTCTGCACTTGGTGATGGAGGAGGGTTTCGAGGTCGGCTTTAGTGTATTGACGACCTTTAACATTAGCACCAGGGTAGAAACTGGTTACTTCATTAATAAAGTCCTCCCAGTCATCACCTGCGGTGGAATCGAGGGACGACCAGAGTTCCGACTCGTTTCTGTCGGCGTAACGTATGGCCCATTTTATTTTGACCTTGTCGACGGCGATTCCTGCGTCAGTGCAGACCTGGTCGACATCTTCGAAATAGGCGCAGATATCCTCGGTTTTTCCTGAGAACTTCGGGGCCTTGTTAGAGCCTCTGAGCGGCATTTCCCGCTGGTTAGTGGTGCCGGACATGATAATTGGTATTGACGACGAAGGTAGAATGGGGTTACGAAGCGAAAGCGGATTTGTGGGTGGTATCGGTGGAGGGGGTTGGACAAGCGGCTGAATAAGACTCTGAGAGGCGATATACGAAGATGGGGGTAAGAGAAGCTGTTCGGCGGCGAAAATAGAAGCGGTGGAAGAGGACGAGGACGATAAATCGGTGAGCGGCGATAACTCTTGGCGATCTGACGGTGGTGCAAACGACTCATCGAGCTCGAAGGCACCAGGTATATCAACAGAGGATGGGGAGTCAGGTTCTGGACGATGGGGGGAATCTGCTTGAAAAAACTCTGTATCTGGAGAGGTAAGCTCTGGGATATCACGGGGGTTAGCAGCGGGGACAAAAAGATCAGAAGACGATATAGAAAGACGACGGAAGGGCTCTAAGAGCTCTTCTAGTTCTGTTCGGTGGCGGGTCGGTCGTAAAGATCTCCTTTCCAGATCTACAGACCCCTCACGGTGGGCTCCAAAACGATGTGGGCAACTCTTCTAGTGAGAGTGCAAGGGGAAAGCTGGGAAAGCTGTAGGTTAGACCTAGGCTCGTCCCAAGGGGTGCTGTGTTGGAAGGAGACAGAAGGGAGGGCTAGAAGGCGAAGGAGGATTTCTCTTGGTGACTGGGGAGTGTTGGCGACGAAGAACTCGAAAGTCCGCCTTAGACAGGTGCAGGATAACTTCTAGAGAGCTGGGGATATCTCTTGACGGCGATAACTCGTAGGGCGGCGATTTTGTGCTCTTGAACTCGTAGGTAGACGCTGTAAACACTGAAACGGACTTGTAGTAGGCGCAGCGGCAATTCTGGGGCAGGAAGACTCGAGAACGATGAATAGACGATAAGACTGACTCTGGGGACTCTGGGGATGCTCTGGGGACTCGAAGATACTCTGGAAAGCGACTCTAGGGACTCAGGAAGACTCTTAGACACGCAGATGTTGACTCCAAAAAGTGGGTGGTTATCTTTCTATGTACAGCGGACTTTTTGTAGCATAAGGACAGTGGTTTCTAAGGTAAAATCGGAATATTTCGGATCTGTCATATGTCAAAAGTAATAAGAGAAAAGATAAAGACCGATGCATGGACATTCACATGCACGGCGGCGATATAGACGAAGATAAAACAAGTAAAGTCCATAAAAACGAAAGTAAGTAAAAGTGGAAAGCGTACAGACAATGTGCCTGGGTAGCGAGTGTACATTGTAGGGGGAGGCGGCGATTTCTTCAATGGGTCTGGGATGCGGTGGGCGGCGTTACTAAGTGGGCGACAGCCTCGGCGCTTGTAGAGTGGATATAGCCGCCGAGGGGATATGTCGACAGAGGACGAACCTAATACGGTAACTGGTGAGTCAGCGGCGATGTTGCTGGCGCGAGTACGTGACGTGACGGAAGGTGTGACGTTAGCATACGCGGCGATGTTTCTAGCCAAGGGAGTGTTGTAATGCGTGAGTGAGCGACTACTGAGAGTGAGAAAGGCCGCTAAGGGAGCTCTGTAGCCTCAGGGAGTATGGGCTCCCCACATCGGGCATTTGGATCTTCGGTGACCAACCTCGTTGCATCCCCAACATGTGATCTCTCTGATCCGGGATCGTTGATTGCCTTTCTGGTTCCAGGACTTCTTCGGAGGTCCACCAGAAGTTTGTCGGCGATCAACATCCATAGCGTACGGATCTCGATCAGATGTTCGGTTAAAATGGGACTTCGTAATGTTTTGTCCCAGGATGCGTTGGTCTTCTTTTGTTTGTCGACCCGTGAATAAGCGAAGTTGGGAGAGAGCGGTTTGGGCGGCTGACGCAGCTGCGATCCATTCTGCCGGTGTTGTCGGGCAGGTATTTGTTTTCAGGATCCACTTGTTCAGCTCGGGTTTGAGGCCTCTTCCAAAGAAGACTCCGGCCTCAGGGCTCGTCTCCGACAACTTGGCTTTGTTCGAAGCGTTGAGGAAGTCCGTGATGTACTCTTCGAGGGTTCTCGACCCTTGTTGAATCGAAGAGAGTTTGAGTAGTGCCATCTGCGAGACATTCCCAACCTTGAACATAAGGTCGAGTTTTGAAAGGAATTGTGACCATGAATCTGTGATCCAGATTGCATCGAGTAGAAGGTTCTTCTTGGCATAGTTCTCTGCCCAGGCCTGGGCTGAACCCTTTGTCATGAATGACAAAGTGAAGCCAATCTTCTGCTCCGCTGATCGGTACACATGAGAGTTAATACCCAGATAGGTTTTGATGGATGTCAACCAGGCATCATAAGTAGCGTGGTTTCCATCGTACTCTCGTGGTCGATTCAGGTTCAGTTCCTTTTGCCCTACTCCAGAGTAAGAGTCGTGTTCCTGTCCTTTCTCCTCGGAACCTCCTCTAGAGCCTCCAGGGTCTTTGGGTTTCGATGGGATGGAGAAGTCCACTTTGCTTTTAAATTGGCTGCGGTACCAGTCCACCAGCTCGGTGACGGGTACGTCCGCTTGGCCTGCAAATGGTTCTCCCATGTCGATGTCTTGATATGCGGGGTGGATTTCTTGATGAGAATCCAGAAAGTCGGCTCCAAGCAAAGAAGAGTCTTCTTCCTTTTCAGGAGCGGTTTGCGGTTCTTGTTCCGCAGGAAGGGTTCCTAATCCTAAGGCAGTCGTAAAGACTCCGTAAGGATTCTCAAGGAACGAAGGGGTGCCTCGTTGAGTAGCGCCGCTAGCCTTTCTTGTAAGAGCTACGGCCTCTGCTACCGGTGAGGTTTGTTTTGGAGAAGTTGGTGACGCCTTGGCGGCGTAAGGGTGATATCGGGATGAAGAGGTAGAGGGTTCCCAACGAAGGGGTAAAGCAGATGTTCCGGAGGGTTTCTCCTTCTGCTTTTGTTCCTTCTTCTTAGGAACGGGAGGTCGGAATTTAGAGGTGGTCGATCCTGTTACAGAGGGTGGTCTCTGAGGATCGGGAGGGTTGTCGCCTAAGTGGGAAGACACGTTGACGACAGGGAAAGGGGTAGTTGTTGGATAGGGTGGACAACAGCTGGGGTAGTTCCCACAGTTGTTCCGAGTGTCCGGGGTAGAAGTCTTCTAGAGGGCCAGCGGGACTGCCGCAAGGATGTTCCTCGTAGAAGGTGAAGAGGTAGTCGATTGATCTACTTCTTCAGGGTTGGAGAACTCGAGACTTCACTAGGGACGATTGTCGACCTAGGAAGACTTCGAAGAGATCTTCGAAGTTCTCGAGAGTTGCATTATAGTCGCTAGACTAGCTTTTAGCTTTTGTTACGCGCAGGATATCTCACCAGCCGAGTTGACTAGTGTTGGCGACGAGGCAAGTGAATGTGTCATCACTCTTGCGATATTCCTGGGTTGACCTCGAGGGCTTAATAGTTTTACCCCTCCTATGGCCAAGCGAGCAGTTCTGAGGTAGTGTTTGTCAGAGAGAAGCTAGCCTGATTGCAAGGTAGCTAAAAGCTAAGGAATACATCCATGTCCCTACGGGTATATATACTACTCGAGAGCATTTGGATGTGTTTGCGTATACGCATCGACGACACGTCGCGACACGCTCCAAATGAGGAGAGATGACTCGAGATGAGTACATGGGCATAGGGTATTCCCTAGGAAAGGAAACGAGTCTGAGAAAGGGGATATAACTACACGTTCGTGTGAGGAACGCGTCGCGCGTATCCCATTGTAGTCCAAAAGGGGAAAGTGACTCGATGCGGGGAAATATGAAATGGGAAGCATCGAGTTGCGTCGATCGGAGAAGGCCGATCGAGGGAAGGGAAGGCCATATAAAGGATGGCATATAGTAAGTGTCTATAAAGGGAAACATAATTGAGTAAGCGTCGCAAGATGCGTCTCAAGTACAAGAGAAAGAGAAAGATAAAAGAAACAGAAAGTCTGCATGTGCAAGAGGGCCCATCGGTTAGGCGAAAAGATGATATGGCGTATCAGCAACCAAGCTGCTACACAAACAGATTTTCCAATATCAGGTAAACAGTAAACTTGTTGTGACTTGATATGTCATAAACATCACAGTCTCAGTGGCAGTTCATCCTTTGTTATAAACACCATGTGCATGCTGATGAGTGCATGATGTTTTGTGTTTCAGTCACTAGCCAGTACCTTAATGAAACTTAAAATATCAGTAAAGTATTGGTGACATGGTGGCATGCACTGGTTGCTTGAGCTGTGCCACTGCACTGTGTTGCATGGCCTTACTGGAGCTGGAACACTGAAGCAAATCATCCAGTGGCCTCTCAAAGGATATATGCAGCCCAGACAGAGTGACACACCAGGGGGAGAAGAACATGATACCCCACCTCAAAGACTCCATCCTAGGAAATGAACTTTTGATATGTTGTAGGTATATATTCCCCCTTGCAAGGGATGTATTTTCAAAATGCCCATATCAAATGTCTCAAAAATGCGAACACCTTTTTGGTTGTAGCCTATAGAATACTCTCTAGCTATTCAAAGCCTCTCAGAAACTAATGGATGGTCCAATTATGCTACAATACACTTGAAACAATCCCTACACCATGCCCTGGTGCAGCCCCCAGCATCAAAATTGCCAGAAAGATATTTTCAGGGTGTGACACATATAGGAGGAGATGATGGTACTGCACTTGAGACACATGATCACATCTCATGAACTCTTGTTATCTTGTAGGCACACATGTAACCTTGATGGGGACATACTTACCAGATGGATATGTCTAAAATATCAAAAATGCATACACATTTTTGTTCTTCACCCTAACCAGCTTCCAACCATTCAGGGCATTTAGGGCACTCAGATAACTTGTAATTTACACTATATTGCACTTATACTACATGCTGATGATCATATACAATATATATAAGCCAAGGGGAGAGCCCAGTAGGGCTGGGGAACCTGGGGACTATGGTGGGAATATTGGATATCAGGTATTGACCAAATGCAGTCATGCCCTGAGATATGTGAGCTCGCTGTTGATGACAGTGACGAGAAGTGTCAGGGACAATGTGTCATGTGTGTGGGAAGTGTCGGGAGACCATGATGACAAATCTCTGCCTCAGCAGTACAGCTTGGTGGCTCCGAGTCTCACTAAGTACCCTCCAGTATTCAATAATTATTCATTGAGGGGAAAGACACCTCAAACATGTTGCCTTAGACACACATCACAACAACAAATATTGCCTAATTAGATTATTTAAGTGGGAGCATCAGGTGAAAGTGAGACACACAATGCAGTTAGCAGAATTTAGCACAGGTGTAACTGTCATGGGAAATTGTTGGAGATTTTGGACTTTACTTTACAGCGAGTCATATTACATAATATGCTACTTACATCAGGCAGAAGTTTTCTCCAAGTGCACCTCAGTTTCAACCAACTCGAACTGAGGTGAGATTTGATACTCTCTTTTGAAGGACTGGATAGTTACTTATTTACCTAGTCATTCTTTTATTCAGTCAGCTTCCTCTGTGCTTGCAGCCCTATAGTCTGCATTAGAAATGTGAATCAGAAATTATAAATTTAACCTGACATTTGTACACTGGCATAATTTGAAGTATTGTCAGTCAAAAAAATGAAGGTGAAAACTTGACAAGAAAACAGTCATGCTGCCTAGGTGAAAATGTTGTCATGAATGTGAAGCTTTAGCACTGGGAATATGGACATGAAAACTCCAAATACTTGTGAACAATAGGCAAGCAGTCAAAATTTGAAGGAAAATCATGTACAAAATGTAGTATCAATTTTCATGTATTGTCCACAGATTAAATGAATTGCCCACTGATCACCTGATGGTGGTGCAATCATCACCCAACTCTGTCCTGCTGTCAAGTAAAAACTTGGTATTGTACAAGTCAATTCTGCTATTTATATCCTACCACCAGCTTCCCCAATTTAGTGCCTTGGTAGGCATACTAGTATGTATATACAACGTGCTCAACCAATTGATCCAACCTGCATAACCAATCTTCACACAAATAAGTGGTATGATAACAAATAGCAAACTAGGGAGGCTCACTGAATCAACAGAAGTAGAGCATTTACACAACTGCTACTTTCATCCAAGGGAATGGTGCAGTTGAGATCTCCAGTGATTCCTTCTGGCATTCAGTAAGGCCAGCAATCCAAGCACTGTCATATAAGGCAAGCAGTAGTCCTTTAACAGCATCCCACTTAGTTGTAGGGTTTTTGGTTGTGCATATCTTACATAGGGGGCACAAATGTGGGGAAAATATGTCAATGTCAACTGTACACTGTAGATCCATGATTTCTAATTCACAGTCACTGTTTTGATGCCAGCCCATGGTTTTTACACAGAGAATGTTCTACACTCCATTCTCCACTACACTCTCTTCAGAGCTCCTGCCATGCTTGCCTAAGGTCCTAATGAGGCGTCCAAGCCATTGCCAGCTAGGTAAATCATCATCATAGGTATCAGATTTGAGGGCAGCAATGTGATTGAGAATCAATTTTGGGTGCTCATATTTCTAAGAGGTAGTTAGCATATACTTGATTAAAAAAAAATTTTGGGCAGGCCTACATTGCGATGGCAGGTCACCTGTCTACTCTCCTTGCTGGCCTGTGTCTGCTCATTGATTAGACAAGCTTCGACCTCACCTGGCATTTTGAGGTCCCCTGTAGCTGCCACTTTAGGCTGTGCATACTGCCAGATTGTATGCAAGCATTTGTAGTGGTCCCTCAGAATCTCTCTGATATAGTTATCTGATTTCTTAATTGGCCAGTTTTCCTCCCTGCAGCATGACTGCAACTCCTGAAGAAGTAACTCAAGTAGAAAGGCATTCCATGGGGATGAATAGTTTTGTGAAAGATCAAATGCAATCATGTTCTCATCGGGTGTCAGACCATCTTCATGTTTGTAGGCATGAACATCATGTACAGAGGCTGGCTTATGAGTGATGAAGTCAACATCTTGGATGATATAAAGCCTTGCCTTGAACAGGTGATTGTGACAGGAACTTCAGGATGGAAACACCTACCAGAATGAAATCATGATGGTGACTGGGCTCTGTAGCTTTCTCCAGAGCCACCTCCCTATCTTCCTTCCTTTTGCAATGTGGCATGCACCTACAATTTGGGAAGGGCTGTACATCAGGAAAAACTGACAGTGCAATATTTGTTATAGACTGGAATAGTACATCACTATTTGATATATAGTGAACTATAGCACTATTTTAACTATAGATCATGATGTCATAATGAAAGTTGTAGGGCTGGGTCACAGGATCATGGGAATATGCTTACCTCATTGATATGCCCAAAATTGGATGAGAAAATTGCAAAACACAAAAATAAATTGATGTCTCAAAAAATATTTTTCAAAAATGTCATAACAAAAGTTGTAGTGCCTGACAAGAGGACCATGGAGGTATGCTTACTTCATCTATCTGTGCAAAAATGGTAGAGATATAGACAAAATACAATCAGTGTTGTGTAGTCTCCATTTTTATTACCAAAAGTGTAGTGTGCACTTGTTTGATTTGTTTGGTTGTGTTTGATTAGAAAAGTGTAGTGTAGTGTCCTGACAGCACAATATTTGTCATATACTGAAATAGTGTGCAATTATTGCATATGTAATAAACTATAGCAACATTATAACTATATATTGCCAGTTGCTCTAAATGTTTTCCCATGTGCAATGAATAGTTACAGATCATAAGATTTCTTTTATTTCATTGTTTTTACTAGGAAAGTGTAGTGTAATGTTCGCATTTTTGACTACCAATTAATGTAGTGTTATGTGGTCTACACTTTTATTACCAAAAAAGTGTATTGTATTAAGTGTAGTGTTGTGTAGATTAGTATATGGTGACTAGGAAATGTGTGGGAAATGATTGGTAATCTAAGACTCGCACTTATGTGGCCATTCCTGAGATCTAAACAGATGTAATCTGAGAATATAGCAGGGTTGAGTTGTGTGAGACATGTGTCTGCCACATTCCTGATTAGGGTGGGTAGCAGATTCACTGAAGTATGTGACAGACACAATCTTAGGGTGCAACTTTTTTTGAAATGGCAGTCTGGATGCAAAAAAAAAGGAACTTGACAGCAGTCCACAGGTTCATTTGTTTTGATTATTGTAAAAATTTCACAAAGTTCAACTATCACTATCAGTGATGAGTGAAGAGTTTGCACACCCCAACTGTAAGTCCATGCCTCCTATGCTCTAATACCTTACATAGCACCTCACTGCATCTGTCCTGCCAACACGTGATTCCACAAACCCATGCAAACAGTCTGGGCTGCAGGTGTTGGTCGCAACTGGTGTAAGTGGTCTTGCCTTGCCTGCAAAGATGACAAGTGGTGGGATGTGCATGCTGCTTGACAACATGAGAAAATGATACTACATCAAGAGAATGTTGGGCACCTCCTTTCCCCTCAAATCTGTCCCTCAAGCTCCCCAACCTGACCTGATTCCACTCGGAATTCACTATTATCTGACCTTTTAGTAGCAGATCTCTTGGAACCTGCATCCCCTCATGGCATGCCATGTGCAGCAGCTGCTCCATATGATGACTACGATAGTTTTCAACTTGACTGGGATGTGATTGACCATGAGCAACTCTATTTACCATCCATACACAATGAGTGACTAATGACGATGGCCAGCAGCTTGGCTGCCTGGTTAGCTGATGGCAAGGATCCAGCTTTCTCAGATGCAGATGGGTCAGACTCCCCCGATGTCCAAGGTGAAGATCTTGATCCTGGTAAGTAGCTTCAGGTGGTATGGCAAGGAGTTGTACTGATTGCATTTGATGGTTCCACAGAGCCAGGTCAGCCAGGCACAACATGTCCAGCCCAGTGTGGTGACACCACACCTCTAAACCCTACATGGTTTCTGTGGCCAGATAAGCAGGTAGGTCTTTTCATAATGGGGACACTCTTTTCACTGATACTCTTCAATAGATGTGCATACTTGACATCTTACGACACCTCCTGCGCTCCTTATTTTCGGATGTGCAGCTCCAAGTCATACTCTGGGGACTTTCTGTCCTTGGTGTCGATAATGTCCCCTCCACCAGGATGCTCAAAGATATTGACAGCATGCTCCAATCCCAATATGGGATTCCATCAGTCCGATATGAAGGTGCACTGGGCCACATTTATTACATTAACCACCTTCCTTCCATCATTGCACAAGTAAGTCGAATTCACACTTGTAATGTGTATAATGTTGACCCTCTCAGGAAATGGCTAATCCATGCGTTCGCCCACACATCTGCCATTACCCCAAAGATGCGAGGGGCAGAGTTGACCAACCATGGCAAGTGGCAAGATGGCTGTATGAGATTGACCCTGCCATTGCCATGCTGATGATTCACAAGGGCCAACAAGACTTCTATGTTTTCGAGTTGACAAAGCTGATGGATGGCACTATGGTCATTCCTGAGCACTGGTATATGAAACCTTCTGCACAGAGTTCACCCCCCTTTGATTTCGAGTATTGGGCTCATGCATGGCAAGCCCATCCTGTTGTGAGCAGCTGCACATGTGGATATGTCATCCATATGTACAATACCATTGAGGTACTGGCAAGCGACCTCTCCTCTCTTTTCCACACTTGCTCCACACATATTGGATGGATGGTCAACTGGACCCATGCAATATCATAGGTGCATATTGCCTTCATCTTTTTCTCCTGCTCACTTCAGTGTTATAGGTCTGATAGAGATGAGAGGATGTGGTGTCCTCCCATGGGTATATACTGACCCCACAGTTGGCAATAGGTGGCGCATGTGGGCACAGGGCCACCACATTCTCAGCTACATGATTTGGCTTTACTGTGATGACACATCTGGCAACATGTCCACGAAATGGAACAATCACAACTCATTTCTATTCACTGCAGCACGACTCCCCTGTGTTATGGTCCACAAAGGGAGTGGCATCCATTTCCTTGCAACATCTAACATTGACCCTCCCCTAGAAATGCTTGATGGGATCGTAGATCAGTTAGAGTAAGTCATATGTCACTTTTCTGCTGTACAAGGTTCTCACTGCATTGAGCTGCAGACATGCACAGATGCATGGCATCTGGGCTTGGGACATAGAGGGAAGGGAGATGGTTCTTGTCATACCTGCCATCCTGGCAATGCTTGGTGACAACCCAATGCAGAGTGAACTTGCATGCCATGTAGGATTGCAGGGTAAATTTTTTTGTTGTAACTGCTGGGTCCAAGGAGGAGGCACAGATTCAAGACAGTGTCCAGATCTGACAGGCACGATGCTAACAAATGCTGATGATGATACTCATTCCATCGAAACTGGATCGCATGCAACTGACTCAGATGGATCTATGCACAAAGATGCCATGCATCAGTTTAAATGCAAGGGTTGCTGCTCAGAGACGATGCAAGATCTCGTGGATCGAGCAAGGTGCTTTCTTGGAGTATGTCTACCATTCCTTGGGACAGTTATGCTGATATCTCATTATTGTCGAGGTCAATGCACCCCACACACGTCAAGACATGATGGACAAGCTCCATAGCATGTTTGATGAGGTCATTAGTGGCAAGGGTAAGACATGATACACCAAAATGAAGTCAGACACAGGCATCAAAGACATGTACATGGATGTGTTCATTGAGCGCATCCTCAAGCATGTGAAAGGTATCCATGCGGGAACAGACAGGTATATGGAGGCCATCAGTGCAATCACTCAGGGCCATCCAGTCGAGGAGTTCATGAGCCCTGTGTGGTGGATCAAAGGCAAGAATATCTTTACAGATCAAATGATTCCATTGCTCACTTGTTCCAGGCCTTGATCCCCATCAAGACACCCCAGTGGAAGTATTGCACATCATTTTACTCAGATTTGTGAAGTATTTCTGGCATGATGCAATTTCCAGGCTGAATGATGTCCAGAAGGCAGAACTCCAGGTCTGGCTCACATCATTCAATGTATCAGGTCTCGGCTTCCCTCCCTTAGCAGCGCAAACTCTAGTTCAATATGCTGGGTCTCTCACTGGTCGTGATTTCTGTGCCATTGCTCAGGCAGCACCATTCATACTCTATGACCTTGTTCCCCATGAATGCTATGGAGCCTTCCTCATGCTATCTGTGCTTGTTCCCCTTGTATGGCAGCCATGCATTGAGAACATCGAGGAACACCTGGTACATTTTATACTTGGTCTTTCAGCTGAGACTAAAAATATCTAGGTCGCCTTGCAAGCAGTGATCGACCACTTCCTCAACTGCACGGCTCGCTGGACACCACAGTGGTTCAATAAACCAAAGTTTCACATTCTCCATCACCTGCCTGACCATATATGATGTTTTGGTCCTGCAATCCTATTTGTGACAGAAGGGTTTGAATCTTACAATGCCATCATCCATGACCACAGTATTCACAGTAATAGACAAGCACCATCCCAGGATATTGCCCGTGGGATGGCCCGATGCCATCATGTTCACCATCTTTTGTCTGGTGGTAAATTCTGTGCTTGAGGACCTGTAACAACTGAACTCCCCTATAGCAATAATGAACATGGGTGGTTTTGGCCTGGCCCCGGCATCAGGTCACTTATAAATGTCAACATCCCTTCATTCTGTAATGTCATTGTGGATTACTTTGGGCTCATTGACAATACAGATCCCCCTCAAGTTGGTAAGCCAATCACAATGGTGTTGAGCAAATGCACTTAGCGAGAGTGGTTGACAGGCTCATGTGTGCATGACAAGACCCAGCCACGGTCACTTGAGAAGACAGCTACAGCAATCCAAGTTCCACAAGCACTGATTCTTGTCAAGCAGCATCTTTATCAAACTTGTCAGTCTGTCATCGCAATGAATGGTGAAGCATGTCGGCTTGGTGACTTCATTCTTGCATGAGAGGGTCGTGCAGCCAGCAACATGCTCCCCCTTATTGGACACCTTCATGAGATTCTCCAGATTTGTCACTCACCAGCCCAACCACACGATCAAGCTAATTGGTTGTTGCTCAAAACATTCCAGGTGATCAGCTCTGCAGACATTGTAGTGGGGGAGTCAGGGGTAGGAGCGAGGAGCCAGGGAGGCTTAGTCAGCAGAAGGGATGGACTGACAGGGCGATGCACATAGAGTACATCATCACTGTACAGAAGGGAGAGCACAGACCTGCACTATCCCATTGTGGTGACAAGAGAGGATTCGTACCACCACATTACCAAACCACTGCACCACCATAGAAATGCAGCACCGAACCACTGAACCAACAGCAGACACGCTGCTGCCTCACCCAGTACACATGTCAAAGGAGTAAAAAAGAGCTATGTAGAATTAACCAACTGCTACCACTACTCAAACTGTCTCGCAGACTTCCCCAATGAGATGTGTGGGGCCACTTCCTGCCCACAAACCCAGTTACCCTGCCAACCATCCCATCCCCACTGGGAACCACCCCAACAGACAACGAGTTCATTTTCCCATCAGACCCACAGTCACCCACATCTCCACAGGAATTTGCATCCACATATGGACTACTGCCAACTAGGGCAGCATCCCTGAGCTCAGAAGCAGACAACTACTATAGACCATACCCAACAGCTACTCTACCAACCCCACTGATATCCACACAGCCAAATAATCACAGGGGACGAGCTCTCACCATACCTTCAGTGAACATCAACACCCTGCCAACACCCCCCCAACACCATCCATACCCACACTATTGCCCCTGCCAACACAACCAACCCCACCAACTAATCCAGCATCAACAGTATGCCCAAGAATGATGGCAGAAACCATCCCATTGTTCTACAGAGAATGCTCATCGCTGGAGAATGCCAATGACTTCCTGAAGGCATTCAACAGAAACATGCTGTTCTCGAACCCACAAGCCACAGATATGCAGAGAATAACCGCACTAGCAAACTACCTAGGAACTGGGTCACCAGTGGAACAATGGCACCAGGGACTGACAGGAATGCAGCTAACGGTGTGGGCAGACTTCACAACAGTGTTCAATGCAAGGTGGCCCCCCATAGCAAGCACAAAGCAAACATTGGAGGAATATCAGGCAGAGTTGCTAGTGCACATGATGGCAGAGGACGATGTAGGAACGATCAAAGTAATAGGACAGCAAAAAGTGTGGGTGCATGTGAAATGGGCAGAAGAAGCATGGGAGCTAGCAATGCTAGCAAAAATCGAGCAGGGCTCAATGTTAATCTGGCAGGTAAAGAAGCAACTGCCAAAAGCCATACAGAAACTACTGGACAATGAATATGCAGACTGGGGAGCATTCATGAAAGCAGTAAAGGATCTCAATACTGTGAAGCTGAAGCATGAGAGAGAGGAGATAGAAGAGAGGAAAAGAAACAAGGAGGCAAGGGATCAAAAACTGCTCCAGAGAATGGAAGCAGTAAAGCAGGCAGCAACCACAGATCTGATGGCCCAGCTACAATGCCTCACCATAGGGCAAGTAGCAATGTCCCGAGCCAACCCACATGCAGTGCCCACAACAACCACATCCATGACAAGATTGGCACTCCAACAAGCCCTGAGATGCAATGTTCCATATACGCCACCCACAGAAGAGCTCAAGGAAACAGTGCAGAAGGCACTAAACCAATTCCTGCACCAACAAGCTGACGAAGAAGGCCAGAAGACATATCTGGCACAACTCACGGCATGGACAGTGAAACATGGGGACGTGACATGCATCACAGAACACACTCCATACCCTCTCAGGCCCAGCACCACAGCAATATGCTCGGGAGAATGCTTCAGATGTGGAATGCATGGGCACAGGAGTAGGAGCTGCCCTACCACTGAGGGAGATGCTGAGCGGCTGAACCACAATGAGACAGCATGGAGAGCGCTGTGCAACAGAATGCTGGGCCCATTCAATAAGAGTACTGCATACAATATCAGGCTCATAGCGCTAAAGAAAAGCTGGTATCAAGGTTGGGGTGAAGCAATGTCCTCCTCTGCACACCTGGAGTCAAGGAGGGTCAGCCAGACTATGCCCTGTGCTGAACTATGGATGACCAGGAAAGGATTATTTTGTCATAGGTGACCAGTGGCAACACCTAAGGACAGACAGGAGGGAAAAAATTTGCACCCTGGTAGCACAATAGATGATTCCACCCAGAACCCCTGGAAGGTAAAGAAGGATTTTACTCCCCCAACCTTGCTACCAGCTTTTCTTGCATAGAAATGCACCATTTGAGAGGGGATTAGTTCAATCTTGATGTCCTGAAGTGCCAGAATGACTTCCATGACATTTTCACCTTTCCCAATACTGATTACTGTCAGGACCCCTCAGGCATTGGTAGCAGAAATGGGACGGGAATGAATTTCAGCAACTATTTTAAGAGACCAATGATGCTGGGCATACATCCTACTCATGGTAATGCCATTACCACCATAATTTGCTGACATCTCCCTGAGAGAATAGTCCTGATTGAGTGATGGTACACCATAAAGGATCAATGACTCAAGTTTGATGGTTGGCCTTGTTTACATGCTGACAAACCATCAAATTGATTATGTGATATATTATGTAATCACTAGCATGCATGGCCACCAAAAATTCAGGCTCCAAACCATAAATTATGCTGTCCAATTGCCATGAATATGCTGCCATTTCATCAGCAAAAAAACCCTTTCAATGAGTTGTCCTGATTAAACATGCAATATCTCAACAAAAACAAAGCCAAACAACTTAAGTAAGGTACCCTTTTGAAGCCATGACCTAGGGCTATCTGGATAAATATTTTCAAGATTTCTTAGAATTTCCCTGATTTTTGGCATCACCATCAATACAAAACAGAAAAACATTGAAAGGGTTTTTTGAGTCACTGTAGCTCAATGTCCCAGTGATTTTCCTAGCATTGCATGTCTCCCTGACAACATACATACATCTCTCGAGAGCCTGACAACCAAGTGCTGGATGATCCTCTGATTTATGAGAGCCACATACAACCAAGGGACTTCATATGTGTCATCAGTGGGCCACACAAAGGTCTTTGTGGCATGCTACACTGGCACAGTGGCCACAAAATATTGATCACACTGTCCACACTTCAGCAGGCTGACCCTGACAACCCTGGAGATAAGGGAAAGTCCAGGGCCCAAGAACACAAAGTTCCTGGCAGTGATGGTGATATTGATGAGGGGAGTGACCTCATACAGGTGTTTGTCAGTATGGACAAGGTGCTTATCATACCCCCATCTACCCTGCAATTCTCCAGGGAGAAGGGGTATGATGTTACTATTGGCAACCATGTTCGAGTGGCCTGTGGTCCTGCTGTAGGCATCAAAGGGCTTGTTCATTCTGTTGACTTTGTATCTGGCCATCTTACAGTTCTGGCTGATGATGGTCCATTGGTAAGTGTTCACACCTTCATGCTTTTATACTGTTCTGATGAAGTTATAGCATGATGTCCTCATCAGTTTTTGCATCAAACTAGCAAACCACTCTCTTCATGACATACATCAGAAAACTAACCCTCATCCTAACAAAATGTCTTTGCACACCATGCAACCACATGTGCATCTATTCTCACAAAAATACACCCAGATGCTGCCCTTCACATAAAGAATGATGCATAAAAATTTCAACCTATATTTAGATGTTCATTGTTGAGATGCCTTTCCCCTATTTCTCTGGACAGACCTGGCCAGTTAGGTACCTTGCTGTCAAAGCTGGCCAGTTCTGTCCAGCTCTGTCTAGGTGAGGGTTAGTTTACTGATGTAGAGCACCAGGTTGGCCATGAGGTATGGATCATCTCTGGTCCCAGAAAGGGGTATAGAGGAATGTTGCAGTCAGTAGGCAGAACTTACTGCAATGTCATGATCAAATCTGGCATTATGCAGTTAAAAAATACTGCAGTCATCACTGAGTAAGTGACTTCCTCTCCTAGTAGCACACACTAACTCCCCCCCTTTTTTTCCCCCAGATCTGGCATATTCCTCAATGGGGCCATCTTGGATTCTACATGAATGGTGGCATTCATAGAACTGCACTGGAAGTCATTTGTTTGGACTGCACCTTGCAGCACTACTCCACCCATGTCACAGTTGACTGTGGATCCTTCAGCCAAACCAGGTCTAAGCACCTTGGCCTGCAACCCCTGGGTCCCCCACTCTGAGGATATTACCCCTCAGCCCCTCAATGAGCTGGCAAAAGCAGATGCTGACTATGGTACATAGACTTTCCACTCCATCATAGATCTGAACTAACTTTACTTGTTCAGGGTGTGTTCCTTGGCTCTTTGACAATAATTTCTGTGACTATACCAACTGACATGTATGCCTGAGGGTTGTCATGTCTTACAACTGTGGTTCACTGCTCAAGTGAGTGGTCCACACTACAGTTCCTGACTGCTTCTCTATGGTCAAACATGAGCTTGGCTTAGCACCTCCTGGTCATGTGTCAGTCACTGTGACCTCAAGTACAGTGAGCACAAATATTGAACATCACTTCATTCCAGCATGTGACTTGACTCCCACCAACCTGAGAAGTGCTGGTCAGTATTGTCTCATACTACATGGCAAGCTCACTGGCCAAATTCACTGGGTTAAGAAATGTCAAGTGAAAAAAGATCCAAAAGGGGTAGAGTTGGAGGATGGTACCAAGCTTCCATTGGGGGATGTTTGTCAGGTGATCCCTGCAAATTGACCAAGCAGTAGGTCTCAATCTAATATGGCTGTAATTTCCTGACTTTTCTAATTCACAGGGGTGAGTTGGGTTCATATGCCTGCATCATTGTGTATGTAGGACCATGGCATCATATAAATGTAGACCCAATGCAATTCAGGTCCTTCCTGAGATATGGCTTTGCTCCAAAGATAATGCTTGTGATCCACTAACTCTTCCTCAGTGCTGTTCCAAAGCTATCATCTCCATCTACACCATTGCCTAAATATGCTCAATTGCATTGATGATCTGACAAAATGAATACCTAGTGTGGAGATTACTGGGCAGGCATTGGGCACCTTGTGCCCCCTCATTGTGTGATCACTTCTGAGCGTATGGAAACTGATTTCTAATTATTTACTTTCATATTACATTTCAATCATTGGAAAACCTATTATTCCGATGATCTCAGAATCTATTGTGTAACATTAAATTAAGCGTGCCTGCAAAGTGATTTCCAAATTTAAACTTTACTTATTGTTGCTATCTTTTTGGGAAGATAATGCTGTCAGTAACCTTGTGACATTCATGCCATATATAATTTTCAATTGTCTTCAGATAGATATCATAATGTTTCTCCCAATATAAACTGGTGATAAAAATTATAAGCCTTCTCGGAATAAAATTTTATAAGGGCATGGTAATTTGAATTATAATTAAAAATGTTGTTTTCACTTTCAAATACTCTTTAAAGCATCTGAAAATATTGAAACCACCACTGTGTAAGTGGCAATTGACAGGTGGATTTGGCCAAAGTCTACAGACCCTGGTGGACATTCCCTTGTTGTGTCCTAGCAGATTCCTCACTCCAGAGATACTCCACCATATTCACAAGGAGTTCAGGGACCACAATGTCAAGTGGTGCATCAATGCATTGGGCCCTGCCAAGATCAACTTCAGGTTTTCAGTCCTCCAGCCCATCACAGGTCTCTGCCATTTTAAGGAAGGAATCTCAACCCTCAAGCAGGTGATGGGTAGAACTCTCCATGACATTCAATGTTTCATTGTTGGGATCATTGCTGGGTGCACCCCCCATGATGTTGTCATTGTGATCCAGGCTGTGATGGATTTCTGCTATTGTATACAAGCATACCCCATCACAGACAGGGACATTGAGGCTATCCATTCCACTCTACAACAATTCCATTTGCACAAGCATTCTATACTTGATGCTGGCCTATGTCATGGGAAGGCCTGTTGGAGTTAAACAACTGGTGTGGTATTGCACAGCCACTGTATTACATAAGCGCATAGTGCACACTTACAATTTTAGTATTACTGTAGTTTCTACTTCTACAGCTTATGAGCCCTGCCTAGCAGCAGAATCTGGGATATGAAATGGCCAACTCAAAGGTGCCTACACTTGAACTGGATGGAAGAAATTGGAAGGCCTACAGGGCAAGCCTACTTGAAGATGCAGCCATGAAGGGCTGGCTGGGTATTCTCACAGGCCAGGAACTAAATGATGAAAGCTTATAATGGGAGGGTAGAGATGCCCTACTCAAACTGTTGATCTATTGAACAATTCCAATCCTGCTTGTACTCAAGGTTTGACAGCTAAGGATGTCATGCAAAATGTTCAACTACCTAGCAACAAAGTTTCGAGACCCCACCCCAATATCCATACCTAACAAGAAGCCTGTTGAGGCACCTAGTAATGATGAGATGCAAGATGAACTGAAAGAGTCACACATGAAGCCTAGCGAGTTGTCAATGGAGCTGCCAAGTCAGGAGAGGCCCAAAGAGGGACATACTGAGGCAAGAGGTGAAGATGAAGCTGAGGCAGCAGTTGGCGCAGCCCAGCAGGTTCTATCACAAAGCATCGAGGTCAAAGGATACCAACCTGAAGTGCCAAGTGAGCAGTGCATGGCACAGAATGAGCTGCAGGACCAGCAGAGTTTGAGGGCAGGAAAGCCACTCAAAATCAAAATGGACAAGGTTAGTGACAAGTCTTGAGGAATCAGTGACATGGTTGCTGCAGAGGGAAGTCTGGGCCTGGAGGCCACAGACATAGCCATGAGCATGGAAATGACAACTGAGACCATGTACCTAAACCAAAAAGGTGGAGACATGGAGGTCTGCTACCAAATATCTGAACCTGCAAATGATGGAGTGGTGAGCTGTGTTGAAACTCGACCTGCAGGAGCATATTCTGTTGGAGTTATTAGATCAATGGTGTGCTGTTGCATAGCCACCATATTACATAAGCAAATAGCGTGCACTTACAATTTTAGTATTACTGTAGTTTCTACTTAGTGACTACTAAGTATTCTACAGATTCTACTTCTACAGGCTATGAGCCCTGCCTAGTGGCAGAATCTGGGATATGAAATGGCCAACTCAAAGGTGCCTACACTGGAACTGGATGGAAGAAATTGGAAGCTCTACAGAGCAAGCTTACTTGAAGTTGCAGCCACAAAGGGCTGGCTGGGTATTCTTGCAGGCCAGGAACTAAATGACAAAAGCCTATGGTGGGAGGGTAGACATGCCCTACTAAAATTGTTGATCTATTGAACAATTCCAATCCCACTTGTACTCAAGGTTCGACATCTAAGGACATCACACAAAATGTTTAACTACCTAGTGAGCAAGTTTCAAGACCCCACCCCAATATCCATACCTAATGAGAAGCATGTTGAGGCACCTGGTGACGATGAGATGCAAGACAAACTGGAAGGGTCACATGTGAAGCCTAACAAGTTGTCAGTGGAGCCACCAAGTAAGGAGAGGCTCAAAGAGGAACATACTGAGGCAAGAAGCAGAGACAAAGCTGAGGCAGCAGCTGGCACAGCCCAGCAGATTCTATCATGAAGCATCAAGGTCAAAGGATACCAACCCAAAGTGCCAAGCAAGTGGCACATGGGACAGAATGAGCTGCAGGAGCAGCAGAGTCTGAGGGCAGGAAAGCCACTCAAAATCAAACTGGAGGAAGTTAGTGACAAGTCTTGAGAGGTCAGTGACCTGGTTGCTGCAGAGGGAAGTCTGGGCATGGAGACCACAGACATAGCCATGAGCATAGGAGTCATGACTCAGACTACGAATGTAAACCAAGGTGGAGACACAAAGGTCTACTACCAAATATCCAAACCTGTGAATGCTGGAGCAGTGAGCTGCATCGAAGCTCAACCTGCAGGAACATGCTCACAATGTGAATACAGCCCAACATGGAATGTGCCAGAGGCTGGCAATGTACTGCTTGAAGGGGAGCAGAATGGCTGTGCAAGCAGCAATGTCACGAGTGAGCAGGGCAGCAATTATGATGAGCCACGACTTACCATTCACGACCCAGGTGGATATCTAGAGCACCCAACAGTCTGCATGATGAGCAGACAGAATGCTGAAATGAGGTAAAGTGATGCCAATGAAGGGAACATGAATGGCAGGGCCAGTGCAATGGGAAATGAGACCATTGACTCACTTGGAGTTGAAAAGAGGTTACTACTGCCACACCAAAGTCAGCATGGTGAACAAAACAGGCTGATGGCAAGGAGTGCACCTGCATTCCCAGTACTACCCATAGAACCCATGAAATGCCCTCAATGAATCTTCAGAGTTCATCATCAACATGGATGACTCAAAGCAACAACTGTAGATGTGAGCAAAGCCAAAGCGAGCCGACAGATGGGCTCAATGATGCCAAAGAAAGAAATCAGAGTAATTCAAAGTGATGCACCTAACACACAAAGACTGCCACTCGAGGGGGAGCAGGCTAGTTGTGTGAGTGACAGTGCTATGAACACAGTTGTGGATGGGCACATAGATGAGCCAAGCAGCCATGAGGATGGACCAAGAGGTCAAATGGACACTCCAAATGTGTCAAATGACAAAGAAATGGTTACAGCAGTACCGTGGACCTGCAATGATGATGCTGGCATGCATGGAGATGAAATGGACAGTCCAGACAACCAAATGAACATGTCAAGCAATGAGTCAGACACACCCAGTATCATCTACAGCATGAAGACAACTAGTAATGCATGTCAGACCATCAGGGTGCATCAAATGAAAGGAGAGATTGGAGACTTACCTGGAAAGCTGGAAAACGAGTTGCCTGACCATGTTATGCCATGGAGATGAGTAGGCATTGGAGATGCCAACATATTCAGACCACGAAACATGCCACTTGAGATGCTGAGTGCCCTGAATCAAGATGCTGCCTTTGGGGAACTGGCAAGCACAGACAAGGAGTCTGCTACCAAAGATGTTGAGGGGGAGATGGCTGGTGGTGATGGAAAATGAAATAATGGCAGAGACAGCACAAGGAGCAGTGGAAGCATTGACTCAGCACAAGTCAAAGCAACACTGCTGGCTGCAGAGAGTCAGCATGCATGTCAGGGATGGAGCTCATACTATGGCTCACCTGTGTTGTCAAGGCTACCCACTACCTCCAGAAAGCATTCTCACATGCTCATCTGACTGAAATGTCGCCAAGGAAGAATCAAATTTGAATCTAGAGATGTTAGTAGGACTCGAAAGGCTGAACACGCCCACCAAGGACCCAGTAATGCGATGCAGCTGATTTTGCATCATCGAGAGGGCATCAGAACATGCCATGACCCTACCATCAAGTTTACGAAGCCAACTGATTATTGATACATGCCAGAGACAGTGGGGATGGCCCCAAGCATTGCAATCAACGAAGTGCACCTAGCCTTCCCACCCTATCAGCCTAATTAGGTTCAGTTGTTAGTGGTGTCACTCCACTTAGTTAGGCACCTTTTTGTGCATTTCCCAACACCAGCAATAAATACTGCCCCAGATACTTGCTAGACTTCATAGAACTAATTCTGCTCCTGTAACAATTAGCTAAGCTATCCACTACTCCTGGAAAATGTCCAAATATGGTCAATGCCTGATATCAAAGATTCCCACCTTAGTCCCTAGTTTCCAAAGTCCTGCTGGGCTCAATCCTTGGCTTATATATGTTGTATATCATCCTTAATGTGTAGCATAAGTGTATTAGAGCACAACTGAACACTTAATTGAGCATCCTGAAGGCCCTGAATGGTTGGAATGTCTATTAGGAGGAAAAACACTAAAAGCAGACAGTTCTTTGATATGTTAGACATTTCTATCTGGTTCTGGTATCCCCCTGAAGGGTACATGTGTGCCTACATTATATACAAAGCTCATAAGATGTGATGGGGTGCCTCAGGTGCAGTGCCAAGATCTTCTCCTCCATGTATCACACCCTAGGAAAATCATCCTGGGCCATTTGGTGCTGGGGACTATGATGGGGCATGGTATAGTAGTCATTCAAAGTGCATTGGAACATAATTGAGCTGCCAATTGAGTGGTTAAGAAGCTCTGACTAGCTGGAGAGTATCTTAGGGGCTACAAACCAAAAAGGTGTTCGCATTTTTGCTACATTTGACATGGGCACTTAAAAAGTATATCCCCTGCAAGGGGGAATCTGTATCTACAACATATCAAAAGTTCATTGCATGGGACACAGAGGGGAGAGCAGGACAAGTGAAATAAAGATACAAGAAGCATGGGAAAGTGACCAAAAAATTGCAGAGACTTTCAAAACATATCAAAAACATCACATAGCACTCCACAAACACTGTCTGGTGCTCAATGAAAGGCTGAACTGTGGTCTTCACATCAGCTAAGACATATATCCATGTTTTCAGCAACCACTAAATGTTCAGAGTGTGAAGAACTCCAATGCACTTGGAATGACTACTATACCATGCCCCATCATAGTCCCCAGCACCAAATGGCCCAGGATGATTTTCCTAGGGTGTGATACATGGAGGAGAAGATCTTGGCACTGCACCTGAGGCACCCCATCACATCTTATGAGCTTTGTATATAATGTAGGCACACATGTACCCTTCAGGGGGATACCAGAACCAGATAGAAATGTCTAACATATCAAAGAACTGTCTGCTTTTAGTGTTTTTCCTCCTAATAGACATTCCAACCATTCAGGGCCTTCAGGATGCTCAATTAAGTGTTCAGTTGTGCTCTAATACACTTATGCTACACATTAAGGATGATATACAACATATATAAGCCAAGGATTGAGCCCAGCAGGACTTTGGAAACTAGGGACTAAGGTGGGAATCTTTGATATCAGGCATTGACCATATTTGGACATTTTCCAGGAGTAGTGGATAGCTTAGCTAATTGTTACAGGAGCAGAATTAGTTCTATGAAGTCTAGCAAGTATCTGGGGCAGTATTTATTGCTGGTGTTGGGAAATGCACAAAAAGGTGCCTAACTAAGTGGAGTGACACCACTAACAACTGAACCTAATTAGGCTGATAGGGTGGGAAGGCTAGGTGATGAAGTGACAACATGTTGACCATGCGCATCACGTGACCTACCAAATCAGGCAACTACGCTCATGCACATGAAGTGCCACACCCCAGACTCAAAGCTGAGCCTGATTATACACAACAAGTCATATCTAATGCTACCTCTGCAAAGTTGCTACTATGCAGGTATTTTTCATTTTACCTATTTTCTTATTTCTTTGAGTGTCTACATGCACTACCACTTGAGGGGGAGTGTTGGAGTTATTAGATCAATGGTGTGCTGTTGCATAGCCACCATATTACATAAGCAAATAGCACACACTTACAATTTTAGTATTACTGTAGTTTCTACTTAGTGACTACTAAGTATTCTACAGATTCTACTTCTACATATTTGCAACCTGAACTTGGACAGCCTAACAAAATCCAAACACGGAATACACAAGAGGCTACCAATGCACTGCTCAAGGGGGAGCAGAATGGCTGCACAAGCAGAGCAGCAATAATGAAGAGCTGCAACTCACTATCCATGACCCAGGTGGACATCTAGGGCAGTGGATGGTCTGCATGGCAAGCAGACAAAATGCCAAAATGAGGGAAAGTGATGCCAATGAGGGGCACATGAATGGCAGGGTACTACCTGCAAGCTGAAGTCAGCATGGTGAACAAGAAAAGCCACAGATGAAATTTGCACCTGCATCCCCAATATTACCCACAGAACATATGGAACACCCCCAATGAATCTTCAGAGCCTGTCATCGATGCAGACAACTCAAAGTGATGACTGTAGATGTCAGTGAGGCCAAGATGCCAGCAAGGCAATGAATAGCAGTCATTTGAAGCAACATACCTGATGCACAAAGATTGCTGCTCAAGGGGGAGCAGACTAGTCATGCAAGTGATGATGCTATGAACATGGTTGTGGACAGGCATGCAGACAGATTGAATGGTCATATGAATGGACCACACAGCCTAATGGACACTTTGAGCACATCAAATGAAGGAGAAGTGATTGTGGCAGCACCACAGACATGCAATGTCAATGCTGACATGTATGGAAGTGCACAATGGCACATGGACAAAATGGATGGTCTGGGCAACCAAATGAACATGTCGAGCATTGAGTCAGACACACTCAGTATCACATACAACATGAAGATGGCTAGTGACACATGTCAGAACATTAGAATGTGTCAAACAAAGCCAGAGATCCAAGACTCACCTGAAAAGCAATAAATGAGTCACCCGACCATACCATGCCATGGAGACGAGTTGGCATTGGAGATGCCAACATATCCATGCCACGAAACATGCTGCTCGAGACAATGAGCACCCCAATCAAATTGTTACCTTGGAAGACCAGGAAGCGCAGACAAGGAGTCTACTACCAGAGGGGTTGAGGGGGAGATGGCTGGTGGTGACAGCAAATGAAGCAGTGGCGATGGCGACACAATGAGCAGTGGAAGCATTGACTCAGCACAAGTCAAAGCAGCACTGCTGGCTGCAGAGAGTCAGCATGCATTTCAAGGCCAGAGCTTGCACAGCGACATACCTGTGTCGTCAGGGCCACCCGCTACCCATCAAGAGCATTCCCGCATGCTCACCCGACTGAAGTGTTGCTGAGGAAGAATCAAATTCAAACCTAGAAATGTCAGTAAGCCTCAAAACTAGGCTGAAGACGCCCACCAGGGAAGCAGTAACGCGATATGGCCAATTCCGCATCATCGAGAAGGCATCAGGACATGCCTGGACCTTACCACCAAGTTCAGAAAGCTTATGGTCGACTTTACGAAGCCAAGCAATTGCCAACCATGCACCAGGGACAGTGGGGACAGCCCCCAAGTGCTGCAATCAACAAAGAGGCAATGTGCAGATGACACACACCACGTGACTTACCAAATTGGGAAATTGCACTCAACTTTTGAAACTTTCGTGTTGCAAGCACAAACTGTGCACCTGGAACTCAGAATTTAATCACACATTGGACTATACAGTTGGTATATTTCATTTCATATTTTTTGGGCTATGTTTTTACCTTAGAATTATGTTGGAAAAAAGGAAATGGATCACAATGGTGACATTTGTCACGCTTTTTCCTTATTTGGTAGAGCTTGGTAATTGCAATTGACCACAATGCTTGAAATCCACTTGAAAAATGCCAAAATGCCACAATGAAAACTGTGATGATTGTGTGATGTCATGATTTTGTCACGTTTTCATTGTAACATTTTATGCATTGCAATATGAGTTGAAATCAATTTCAATGACTAAGCTTACCCCATATGGTAAAAATGTGACAAAAGCATGATGTCAAAATCAATTGTAATGAGTTTTTTTTTTTTTTCCGACATACCCACCACCACTTGAGGGGGAGTGTTGGAGTTAGACAACTGGTGTGGTATTGCATAGCCACTGATTACATAAGTGCATAGCATGCACTTACAATTTTAGTATTACTGTAGTTTCTACTTAGTGACTACTATGTATTCTACAGATTTTACTTCTACAAGGCCAACCAACCAATTGATAACTGGCACATTCCCAAGCTTGAACTCATGCAAAGTGTGGTGCCAAGCATTGCTAGAGTTGGTGTCTCAATTCAATGGTCTGCTGATCTCACTGAGCATGCCCATATCAAACAGATCAAGGACCCTGCATGAGGCAGCAACAGCAATAATTATGATCCACAGATTTGCTGGCAACTTGATTGCCTGGAAAAATGTAGGAATTTCAATCTTGCAATGTCTTTCAAGGACTGAGGGCTGTGGTGGGATGTGGCTACTGCTGCTGCTGATGACAAACTTGATGACAAGGGGAGTGACCTACATGGCAGCTTGCAGCCCATCAAGGACTATTTTGCATGTTCACTTCAGCTAGCTTCATCACCACCAGACACTATTCCCCTTCCCCATCATGCATTTTCCATGGGTTGTATTGCATTCAACCTTGCTTATGACCTGAGCATATGTCACATCTCCATGGATGAGGCTGCTGACATGTTTGGTATTCCCAAGTTGTGAGCAGCTCTTGCCAATTTCTTCTCCCATGAGAAGATCCACAGGATGGATTCAGTACATTCCATCAGTGGTGGGCCTCATAGGGCCATAGGGAATGTGGTCCTTCCATTCGAAGATATCCAAGTTTGGTTCAAGTTGCAACTAAGATGGTAGAGGTTCACACCCACTCAGTTTTGCCTGTGCAGACCATTCTTGCTTCTCCCAAAGGTGATTGGCAGTATGGGCACTATGATTCAGTAGTTGTGAACACCAATAGCACAAAGATATGGCCTGCTAGTGGCCTTCAAGGTTGGGTATATATCACTTCATATTTCCATGCACACAATGCTCATGCCCTTGTGCAGGACACTCTGTTGTGCAACTTTGTCTTATCATGTGACCCTTGGGAAAGCCCTGCAAACAATGGTCTTGGACTGACCACTTCATATCCTACATCCAACATTTTGACATCATCCCACAAGCAGGTGCTTGCCATAATCCCACAAGTCAGATGCACATTCTGAGGAGAGCTATGTGATCATGTGGACAATGCTTGGGAGATGTTATCCCAGTTTCTCAGTTCAGGGCATATGCAAATTTGATACTGCATTTTGGCCAATGTGCAGACACCTGCCTCACATCATTCAACAGTTTTGAACATTGCCAGGAATTTTTTCTCAACAAATATTTTGATAAGAATAGTTACCACCCTTTGTCACTGTAGAAAATTGTAGTACCTATGTGTGTGAGAACTGTGTTCAACATTCAACTTCCATTGTTAATTTGTTTGCCACCCCATGCCTCCACAATACAACAAGTTCTGGACAGTGGATGCAATATACAAATTAGGATCTTATCCTGTGCCAATGGAAGGTCGTTCCATAGTGACAATGGACAAGATCATGGCTCAAGAGCTCCAAGGGGCAGTTGTTAGTGAGGCTGCCAGCATGAACACTTCATGCAATAAGTATTTGGGATTTCTTCTGGATGTAATTTTCTCGGACTTTGCTCCCATCAATATTCCCTCACTGGACAAATTGATGGTGCCATGAGACATAATAATGAGGCATCACCCCAAGATCCTGAGATATACCCCCATGGCAATGAGATCCCACTCTACAATGCAGACACTTGGAACTGGCCCCTGCCCAGGGACATGATGGCACCTACAGATAGGAAAAGCAAGGGTGGATGGAAAGAGCTTCACCTTGCAGCTTTCTTTAATGCAAGTAGTTGCACTGGCCACTAAGCCAGTTATCATGACACAAGCAAAAACCTCTGTTGCTGAGCAATATTGGTTGGGCTCATACAGCACTCACCATATGCCAGGCACCATTGAGGGTGCTGGTGCTTATCATTGTAAGCTGGATATGATCCTCATCGAAAAATTGGGTCCATGTGGCTCTTGATCATAGCTGGATATATACTCATAGAAACATCAGACCCTCTCTCTGACTCCATATCATGGACAAACCCAAAAGTTATTGCCAAATATACAAGCCAGGTCTGAAAATCCACCACCCACCTTCTCAAAACCCTCCATACGAAAGCATATCTTATTTTCCTCGACCAGCTTTGGAGGCAGTTTGTGTTGGGCTTATCCATCATGAAATGGGAAATGTGCATTCACTTCTATGATTGCTCTGGCAGCTCTATTTCCCCACCATTCAATATCTACCACAATCCCAATGCTGTGGTAGCCATTCTTGTGGCTGTCATGTTCAGTCTTCATCAGTGCATAGGATTTGACCCTACTGTGACTGTGAGGCCAATGCTTCCCTTGTGGGTCTCATGATGGAAGGTGATTTACAAGTCAACTTGTGCTAATGTCCCAGATTCCATACCCAAGGAATCAGAGGATATTGTTGACCACATTGCTCATCCAGAACCAGCAGGTGAGCTCATGCAAACCATAAGCATCCCTAATCTGACTTTGATAGATCACTGGGAGGTGGAAATCTCTCCTTGCATCATTGACAATACTTCTTGATACCATTCAGAAGGGTCCCGGCCATTTATGAAAGGGAGAAGCACTCATGTCTGGACAGTTATGAGTCCTTGTGGATGATCTCTTACAACATTCTGTTCCAGGTGGGAACTGGTTACCAGCATCAGGGACATTCTTGTCAGTAAGTGCACATCCCTCATGAAATCCCAAAGCTAAAGTCAAATTCAGTCCTAGAGAAAACAGTACAGAAGGGCATTCTTCATCACAATGTCAGTCCCTTCAACATCTTGTTCAAAGATATGTACACCAGATGGGGTTCATGGCATACTCATTGACTGGGAGTTCATGGTGGAGATGACCTATTGAGTGGAGTATGATGTTGGTGGTATGGTGAGCATATTTATTGTTGTGCTTGGAGTTACAATCACTGATCTTGAACTAGGGTACCATCCCTTTTCTTTCCATAAACCTTCTCACCCAAATCTCAGCTGCACTGTAGGAAAAGCAGATAGAGACTGGGAGGTGAGTGATGATGTCTGAAGGGGAGAGAACTTCCAAAGGGGCTTCTATAGTCTGGTGAGAGAAGCAGTCTGAGAATGTCTGAGGCTGTCTGAGGCTGTCTAAACACTGAGAAAGGCCACTCTCGACCTTCTCAAACTTGCACTTGAACTCTAACTTGAACTTGCAACTTGTAACTCAATTGTTATTGTTCTAGGTAGGTAAAATGTAATGTAGGTGCATGTGCAGGCTTACATAAGCCACAATGCGAGTATACTACTCAGAATACTAAGTAAAACCAAAAGTAAATGAACAGAAATAAAAAGAGAAAGTAAAAACAATAAAATAAAAGAAATATCATACTAGGGAGTATCCTCTCCCTACAGCACTTCAATGGAAATTGAGGGGCAAGTCACAGGGTGCATGTATCTACAATCAGGATGGAGTGATATCTGTGCAGCTCAGCAGTGATGACTTTACAGTCTGGCATGAGCCAGCAGATGACATTGAATCTCTATTTTATGCCTGTATATGGACCTTGGTTCTGTATGATGGACCTTTGGGATGGAGGCAGCAGGATTTTGACTTTGAGTCATCCATACTGAACAAATGGAGTGAGGATGCTATTCAAAACCCCTGGAACACCCAAAACTCAAAATTTGCATTTATTGTGTATGATGCACATTACCCCCTACAGAAATGCATGTCCCCATACTTCTACAACCTCATTCCCCTTGCTGATGATTGGTGGAAAATTTTCCAGAAGGGAATTATGGATAGGAAGGCAGTCAACATCAGCTCCTTGCTGGAGGTAACCAAGTCATTCCTCAGCAGAATGCTGCCAGAGGACCCTCCCAAAATAATGAATGAGTGCCTGACCAAGCAAGCTGAGAAGGATGCCTTACACAAGCCCCTCCCTTCCACCCCAGTGAAGCATACTGCAGGGCAGGGTTCTGGAAAGAAGCATCTACACAATGACATGATCCAGAGTGCAGGTGACTTACCCCTTTCTCATCTATCCAAATGTCTGAAGGAACAGATTTTATGATTTGTTTTTGGTTTCTTATACTGATATTGTGATCCTTCATTCTACATACAACCTGCATGGTGTATCCATTGTCTTGTGATGTATTCATACAATTTTAGCATCATGTTTCTCTATGTATTACTTAACTTGGCTATGCATTAGCCACAGTCTTGTTTGCCTACTTGAAAATGCTGTTCCTTCACCTCCCAAGTGACCAAGTTGCACACTTCATGCCATCTCATTCACCATCAAAGAAAGCCTCGAGAGGACCAAAGTGCCATGGGGAAGATACCAGAGATGCTGCCTCTCAGAAAAAGCACAAGGCAGATATTACAGTTCAGCCCACTGACTCAACCTCCAAGCCCATAGAGCTTTGTTGCAGCAGTAGGGCAGGTGCTGGGACTGGTGGTCACATTCTTCAATTGGAGCAAGCTGGTGTAGTGATTGAAGGACAACAGCACATGTCAAGGCCAACCACTACCTTTTCCAAGGATGTTTCCCCAAACCCTTTCACTCCTGCTCACCCAAGTTGCAGAATGAGTAAGAAGGTAAGATCTCACCTCCTGCTCCCCTAAGTTCATGGCTGGTTAGTAATGCCTTTGTTACAAGCAATCTCTGGAGGTTGAACCTCCTCCCTATGATGGCACTGCTCCCTTGTCTGGTTGTTCTCATATGAAGGATAAAGGAGCCAACCAGCTGGTAGAGATCTCTTCATTGAACCTCTTTTTACATGTCGAGTTGATCTGACTTGTCAGGGGAACATTGCACTTATGCCCAATTTTCACTCACAAACAAGAGGCAATCACTTTGGTTTTCATGAGTCAATTCATCTCGTCCCCCCTGGAATGGAGCCTGATCTCTGAACTCTGAACAACCCATATGTTGCCAAACAGACTGTGAAGGAGCACCAGTCAATGGCTTCACAAATTAGGTGCTCAGTTTCTACTAGCTCTGGAATCTCTGATCTCACTCATAAACTACCTCATCTTTCATGCAACAGCCAATCATCCATATCTTCCTTTGAGCAAAATCTTGACCTGTCTTTACAAGTTTCTGCCTCCCCCAGAAATGCAGGGAAAAACAGCAAAGACAACAGTGAGGATGATGTGGGTGACGAGGACCCTTTTTGTGAAGGGTATCATGGTGAGGATGAGGACAATTTGAGCAACAAGTCATCCAAAGAGTCTGATGATGAACCTGAGTTTCATCGTCAGCAGTCATACACAGGTTATATTCATTCCATTGCCTGTAATGATACTAATGCATATATGCAGGCTTCAGGACTGAGACTCAGAGCAATCAAGTGGTCTGGCATACATCCATGCCACCCAAAGACAATTTTGAATATTCTCATGATGAGGCAGAGGAAAATGCAGCTGCTTCTTTATGGACTCACAACAAGGTACCATGTGTAATTTGGAAGTGTTTACATGCTCAAGTTCACAGTCTCCTGAAATGCAGACCATCAATGTTCTCGACTGCCACCAACAGAAGAATGGGTATCCTTGTGCCCCTGATCCTGCAATACTCACTGCATTACATGATCGATCTGTGGATGGTGATGCTATCAACAATGACTCTCTGCATGAATGCCATGTGCCCCACCACTCTTGATGTCCTTGTGACCTACCAGTGCCATCCAATCACATCAGTCACTATGGGCCAGTATGGAAGGATTGTTTGGAAGAAGTGAAGA
Source organism: Pisolithus marmoratus (assembly GCA_024613145.1). Taxonomy (NCBI): domain Eukaryota; kingdom Fungi; phylum Basidiomycota; class Agaricomycetes; order Boletales; family Pisolithaceae; genus Pisolithus; species Pisolithus marmoratus. The sequence continues at coordinate 191,320 of JANFAE010000115.1, forward strand.
TCAAGTGTTGGGCTGTGCATGCCCTTTCCAATCCCTGGCCCAAGGTTGAAGATGGATGTTGATTTGCTTACAGACAGTCTCACAATGGTGGTTATGAAGTGGACCCAATGCAATGTATGCTTTGAGCCCAGTAAGTACCTACCTCAAGCACATTATTGTGCTTATTTTATGTCAGGTTGTTGGCCAGAAAAAAGGTCAGCAATGGTTCAAATGGTACATCAGCAAACTAACCCTCACCCTCACAAAATGTCCTTGCACACCACACAGCCATGTTTGCATCTGTCCTCACAAAAATTGACCCAGGAGCTGACATTATCATAAAGATTGCCTCATAAAAATTCAACCTATATTTAGATGTGAATTGTTGAGATCCCTCGCCCCTATTTGTCTGGACAGATCTAGCCAGTTAGGCATTTTGCTGTCAAAGTCTGTCCAAGCTGGTCCAGTTCTGTCCAGTTCTGTTTAGGTGAGGGCTGTTTTGCTGATGTAAGCAACTCATGCAGTGTTCTAGTTCAATTAGAATGTTACATGTTATAGCTTTATGAAGACATGTCAACCTGGCATTCTGAGCTGAAAAAGCAGCCATCAGCTCTGCCCCTTCACTGTACCAATTGGAGCCTGCACCAGGAGTTGAGTGCCTTGATTGTGTCACATTTGCCCAGGATGCTGCCATTGCACTCCTTCACCAGTTGATGTTTCTTAGGAACAGTGTTGATGAGAACATAAGTTCTCATTTCTCCACTGACTTTATCTGATGAAGATTTAGGGTAAAACATGCAAGTTTGCTCATCCTGCTCTCAAGGATGTCATTATCAAATTTTTTCACACTGGTTCCTATCATATCACACATCAACATCCTGAAATCTTCTGATCCAAGATCCCAAATACATGTCTCACAGCAGTATGTACCATGGTATGTTTCTGTTGTTTTCATCTGTGCTATATACTAAATTTAACAGTTCAATTGTGTACTGGATGGCTTCATAAAAAATGGCACTGGAAAATGGTTCCCAAAGTTCTTAGCGAAATCTTATGCATCAGTTTACAATGCACTCCTTGCTTTGATTGAAGAGACATTGGAGAACCCTTACCATGGGCCCCAACTTTCTGAGCAGCTTGGTTGTTGGGCATGTGAAGGGTGGTAAGTAATCAGTCAAATGGAGTTCCTGCACAAAGTAACAGACAATTTTCAGGGCAGTGTTACAGCAAGTCAACACTTCAGTTGAAAGGCATGACCACCTTCAGATTATGCTGGATTGATATCATTCATAGTACTGCTCATTCATGTCATCACATCCTCATAGTTGCATTACTTTGGTTGTTAGTCACATTTTGCTAATGACCTATAAGTGACTTTTCTGGACAAACACATACATTTAGTGTGAGTTGTGATGACCTGGACAGAGAGCTACAGTGGCCTATCCACACAGTACTTGGTAGTCTGGACATGTACATATATCCAGAGTGATGTGTGATGAGCTGTACAGAAAGGCACAATACTTTGTATTCTGGACATGTACATACATGTACTACATGTAGGGTGATTTGTGATGAGCTGTACAGAAGGCTACAGTTCACTTTCAGTCTGGACAAGGGTGTCCAGATTGGACCACCCTGGGGCCTCTATGGCTCTGGGGGGCTTTGTCCAGTACTGTCCAGACCAAAGTGTTTTGCTGATGCATTGGGATTGCACAGATTGTTTCATGTCACATGCCAACAATTCCACTCAGGTCACTTGGTGAGACAAAAGTTGCAGTGGCTGAGTGAAAAACCTTGAGCATACCAGTGAACACAGGAAAATGGGAGGCACTGGCTGGGGGGGGAGTTGAACTGCAGCGGAGCTGGTCATATAAAAACTGCCCAATTAACATTGAAAGTGTGGGGATACAGAGCTCGATGGCAAGTGCAGGAACACTCCTGGCATGACCACAAGCTTTACAGAAAATCAGAAGCAGTGAGACATCAGGGAGACATCACTTACCATGGCATCGAGCCAGCTTCACATCCAAATGTGCAAGCACAGGTCTCTCATCCAGAACACCTGCACACTTGTCCTGATCCTGAGTGAAATCCTCATCCTCCATGTCATCCAAGTGGTGCAACATCAGACCCTTCAGTCAACTATTGGCCTGAAACTGGGACACCTGATGTGTACAATTGAGCCTAAAGGTGGGCCTAGCTGACACCAGCTGACTGGCCCTGAGGGGGATAGGCCAAGGTGTAAAGGTGTTTAGGCCAACATGTCTGGGGGATGGCCCACCCCCCTGGAAGTGGGGTCAGCCTACCTGGCTGGGGGATGGCCCACCCCCCAGGAAGTGGGTTTGGCTGACCTGGCTAGGGGATGGCCCACCCCCTGAAAAGTGGGTTGGCAGACCTGGCTGGGGGATGGCCTACCTCCCAGAAGTGGGGTTGGCCTACCTGGCTGGGGGATGGCCCAACCCCACACTGTGGGGCATCCATGTCAAATGAAACACTAGTGATGCCACAGATGGTTTGAAGGTCCAGGACAGTAGGCTGACTGGGGGATGCCCCATGGTCCTGGAAGTGCGGTCCACCAACATGGCTGGGGGGAGCCCTACCCCCCTGGAAGTGGGGTCAGCTGACATGACTGGGAGATGCCCCATGGTCCTGAAAGTGCAGTCAGCCCACATGGCTGGGGCATGCCCTGCAGTCCTGGAAGTGGGGTTGGATGGCATAGGTGTGGGGTACTAACCCCACCCTCCTGAAAGTGGGGTTGGCCAACCTACCCTCCTGAAAGGGGGATCAGCTGACCTAGGTGCAGGATAGCCTGCCCACTTGAAAGGAGGATCAGCCAACTTGGGTGCAGGATGGCCCACCCACTTGAAAGGGGGATCAGCCAACTTAGGTGCAGGATAGCCTACCCACCTGAAAGTGGGGTTGGCAGACCTAGCTGCAGTTGGTCATGATTTAATTCCCTGGGCCTCTAAAACTGTACATTCTGATCTAACCTGTGATCATATATCTACCCATCAATGTCCCATGGCCCTCCTGGTTTGATTCCATGTTCTCACCCCCCTCTTCCCATTTTCCCCACCCTCCTTGTCTTTTTCCCCATCTTCCTTTCCCACCTTCTTCCCCCTAGTCACAATCCCACTCTCTGCCCTTTTCTGTTTTTGAGTAGGGACCACAGGAGGAACTTCCTCCTCTTCCTTCTCCTCATCCTCCCTATCAGTCCCACCCATCCCAGCACCTTCATCCCCCTCCTGGGGCTCCTTCATGCCTGAACTTTGCTCCAACCTCACAACTATCAACCCCACTATATCCATCACATTCTCTGCCTTCTGGATACCAAGCTCAGAGTTCAGCAAAAATTGGAGGTGACTGACCAAGGGATCATCCTCTTCAACTTCCTGGGCATGACTACATTCCCTCAACAGCAGACCAAGTCCCAGCACCACCTGCCCACCCAATGAGGAGGATGTGAACCTCACACTTTGTAATTCCCCAAGGGCCTTCCAAAAACAAGCAGACTCCAAATGGATTTCCTGGGGCAAATACTTGGCACTCCAGGTCCATGTTGCCCAGTGGCGAAGGGCTACCTCTCTCCCCTTTCCATGTTCCTATGAAAGATGCTTTGTTAGCTAAGTGTTCCTGGAAAATCACAGACTTACCTCTTCTGGCAGGGCCTCCACCAGGTCCACAAGTACTTGGTACCTGGGCATGATGGTAAGAGACTTCAAATATTGGATGTAGTCCTTGCTAGCATGCCATGCAGGACTACACTCTTCAGGGGCCTGGTCCCTCACATCCATAGTCACTTCTGCCCCCTTGTTCACAACCTCACCACTTTTCATCATCTGCCCAGAGTGCACCCCTTCTTCACCTACTTCTTCTTCACTGTCATCCTCAGTGTCCATCCACTCTCTCTTCTTACTGCTCCCTGCCACTGGCCTCCTGTCAAACTGCCTTGACAAAGGTGCATCCTCCTTTTTGCAACCCATGAAAGATACAATCACCTTCTCCTCTGCCTCTAGGGTTTGCCAGTGATCCCAGAGCAACCACAGGTCAGCCTTGGTCCATTTTGAAGGATCCTTCATCATAAACCCCTCTGGAATGGACTGGGAGTCAAGATACTCCATGGGAGACTTGATCAGCAAGCCCCAGGGAACCCTGGCCTTGGGCTTCTTCATGAACTTGGCTATGCCCCAGACTTCAATCAGATCCTGGCCATGCACATGACAATCAAGACCCACCATAAGCAGCTTGGAAGACTGCTCTTGCCAAGTTCTGCTGCACCTTCAACTTCTGCCCCACCCAAGTGGGCATCTCTGGGTTCTTCTCAGCAGAATCATCCTCCACTAAACAGTGACCAATGGGTATGGACATGTGGAGAGACAACACATCACACTTACCAGGGGCTGTCAAAAGATAATCTGTCAAACTATTTTCCCCATTCAACACCCAATCCTTGCTAGACTCAGAAGACTGGGTGAATGCCTTCTTCCCATCTGCTGGTGCTGTCTCAAACCTGGTGGTCTTCTTGAGCATTGAAAAAGAAGAAGGATAGTGAAACTTACACTGCCATCTTGATCTGACCTTCCCCTGACTCATGTGCTATGAACATCATCACTTGGGACCCCATGGTTCTGTGCATGGTTTTGATGAAATCTCTAGCCATGTTTGGGAGATTTTTTCTCCTGTATCTGTTAATTGGCTAGCTCAGCATATGGTCATGGAGTGACAAGTGGACTTATGAGTCATGGGTCTCTTTTGAGGCACCCAACTTGTTCCATTTTTCCACTGCCCTCCCAGCTTCTGCTTTCCTCTCCTCAGAAACAGACTCCCACCACTGTTGGATGATCCTGTTCCTCTGCCCTATATGGTCTTGGGGTCCTTGGTGTCCCTCCTTTCCCTATCATAGGCATCCATTTCCTCCTTAAAGATCCTCTGTGCTGCAGTAAATGCCATAAAGGCCTGTTTGTATTCCCCAGCCTTGGTGGGCCTAGCCTTCTCCTCCCTGGCATCCTCACCCTCACAACTTTCTGCCCAGCTCTTCCTAGTGACAGCCAGGATGTGCTGGATGATGGCTATTTCATCATCCTGATCCTTCAGATCCAGGTGGGGCAAGAACACCCTCCTGATGGCCTAGACAAACCTCAGATGTGTCTGACTTGATGAAAAGGATGTCTCACCACTCTCAAATGTGGGGGCAATCCCACAGAATCCTCAGGTTCATGTTTAAGGATCTCTGACTTCACCTCAGCAAGGATCTCATTCCTGAGCTGGGAGTTCCCCTTACTTCTTTGTACCTTCCCACATAGGAGGAGAGGATTTCAGAGTAGACTTCCTTCCAGTCAGACATTGGATAGGTCAATGGGTGCAAGTGTATAGTGGCAGAGATTTTGTTGTCACAGGTGGAAGACAGAAGATGAAAATTTATTGGCCCTTACTTATTTAGGCAGGTGGTTGAAAGAATGTCAGCCATCCTGCTTTTAGGCATTGCCCATTTTGTTTGCACATATTTGCCATTCACTCCTGTTCTGCCACCAAGTCCTGAACCAAGCATATCCCCACACATGTCATATGTACCTGCTCCCATTCTAAATGCCATCCATCTGTTTACCATGGAACATCAGCCTTGCCTTGCTTGCAAAGTCACTCCATAGCCCCATCTGCTTGTTGGCATAAGCCTCTTTTCCTGGCTCTGTTGACTGCAGAGCCCTTTGCTCCCACATTTTCTCGTGGTACTCAAACCACAGCCCAGTCCAAAGCATCTCATGCCTCACCAGTGACACTTCTTCTTTCCATCTGTCCCTTCTTGCCCTTGCTTTGAGCCAGTTGATTCTGTAAACTGTACAACACTTTTAATAAGATATATGGAATCAGAATACACTTACATTCTTCCATCAAGCCCCCAGCCTCCACATTCAACTGGCTCTTCTCACCATCTATCACCCAAAACCATGCCAGTTTACTGGTCCCCTGTCCAAACCTGTTCTCCTCTGTCACCTCCTTACTCACTGCAAGGTCCTCTGGCAAGATTTCTTGATACTTTTCTGCCATGTTAGCCTCAGGGTCCAACCTGAGAATGGCCTGCCTGGCCCTTTGATAACTTCTGATGTGCTTGGTTACCCTGGCTACCACCTTTTGGATTTCCTTCTTGGTCCTGGTACCCTCCCTGGTGGCATTTGCAGTCCTGAAGTTCTGTTGGTACAACATGGCCTTGTTTCCAAGGTCTGTCCTCAGTTGGTCCAGACAATCATTGGCTTGTCCAATCCTGAATTCCCTTTCCTCTTTGAGAAGGTCATGAAGGCCCAGCTCTGTCAGTTTGGCAGCTCCAATGGAAGATGGCATCCATATACTCATGAGCTCAGAAGCCAGCCCCTCAACTTCCTCTTCAGGAGCTTCCCAGTCTCCTTCATCATCATCCCAGAACTCCCTATCCTCATGTTCTTCTTCATCTGACCCACAGAATGCAGGATCATCCTGGGGAGTGAAAGTGCCATCTATATCCAAACATTTGCAAAATGCTTGGCCATTGCTATGGAATTTTTCAATCCTGGAAGAAAGTCTCTGTCTCTTCTCAGAGATTGTAACTTCTTGCCTAGTTGACATTGGACTGGGAAGTTGTCAGATTTCAGACCTCAGCTGATCCCTGCAAGTCTGGTCAGCAAGAAATTCACCTTCAGCTCAAGAGGGACCTCACTGTGAGTCCTCAATGCTGATTCCTTCTGCAAGCGAAGCCACTGAACCAACATTTCCAGAGGGGGACTTGGGGTTTTTCATGAGCTGCAACCACACCTCCTGAAAGGTGGGGGCTAAAAAAATTATCCGACCAAGTCATCAACCCATCCATGACACCAACCTTTGTCCCCCTTCAATAAATAAATATCTAGGGCTTCCCCCCTATCTACCTCTGCCCTACATAAGTGCATCTGATTCCCACCTAGCAACCTTGTCAGGATCCAACACAGCAGTCAACTGCTCATAAGCCTCATTCATTTCCTCCAGACACTTGTTGGAATTCTTATATTTCTTGAGCAAGGAGGGGACTGTGATGTCAGGCATAAATTTACATCCCCTCCAAGAAAAAAACAAACTTGCCCATTCCCACAAGCTTCTTCCAGTTAGAGTCCCTCATATGATCATCATACACCTCTTGCCTGTGTGCCTGAGTCATAGACCTGGCAGTGGGGGAGATCTTATTGAATGGAGCCCACAATGTCTCCAAAATTTCTCTGTCCAAGTGGCCAGCACCCTTGATGAAGTTGAGGCTGTACCTGGGAAAGCAAGAGAGCTTGTGTGCAGCCAAATGGAACTTTCCCACTGCAGGAACAATTTCCAGAGCTGGGGGAAGAAGGAGAGATGGACTGTTTTCACCCTGCTCCTGAAGTTGATGCTCCACTGGCACCCTACATCATAGATCACCAGGGATTTTGTGATGCTCTCTGAATGATATCCAAGAGCATTACAAATGGAGTAGTCTGTGTTCATATACCTGGCCTAAAATGAGCACCAACTACATCAATCTCAATCCAGGGGGTCCACTCACCTCTCCCCTTTCTGAAAATCTACCACAGAATGTGGGACAAAGCAGCCATGCCAAGCACAAGCTGTAGCACCAATCCCTGTAGATTGTAGGTTGGACTTGTTGATGTTTTCAGCATTGATAGCCCTGTGATTGCTGCAGGTGGATCTCTAAATGTGTGGTCAGGAAGCAATCTACAAGACCATGAGACCTCTCACCTAACAAAGACTGTTTTAGATGACTCTGATAGGGCACCTCAGCAACCATATACCCCTTTCCATCAGACAAAGCCACATCCAACTCTGGCTTGTTCATTTTCATATGCTGAGCAGTGAAGTTCCCATCTATGACATATTGCCTCATGATAGTATCCCTGAAGGCAGTCAGAATCCCAATCCAAATGGATCACACTCTCTTACCTGTCATAGCAGACTTTCCAGTCTGCTGGCAAATTAACACCTGGTTGGGGGCAGGCTGGGCAGAAAGTGCCATTTTCTGGTTGCTTGGCTTAGGTCAATATTTTTTTCTTCCCCTTTTAGGATAGATACAGGGAGTTGATGAGGGTTTCTCAGCTGTAGAGGGATTTGACACACAGAAAACGGTTTGGCTTTGGGCATGATATGGAGCAGGATCCTGGGGATGGAGGACTTGCCCTCACTCAACTGGTACCCTCTCTGGAAATGCATTGTTGGTGAACCTTTTCAGCTTCTGACAGAAACTCATAGCAGAGGTCTTGCACTCCAAAGCATCTATCAGAAAGTGATCCAGGACAGCAAAGGTGAAGACAGTTTTGGGCTTGGAGATGCTGGCTGGGAACAGTCTTTGCCTGAGCAAGTCCAGGTGCCAGTCATTAGGATGAGACCCAGGGCAGTCACACACAGAAACCTCATGAGAAAAAATCCCCTCTGTGTGCACAACAGTCATCTGGAACTGGGAAGACCTCCTGATGGCCAGGTCATCAGAGTGCCTGTCCAATAAAATGCCACTGACCTGTGATTGGGAGGTTCCTCCCCAGTCATATAGCCTGACTCATCTGGATCAGGATCTGAACAATTTCAAGGGCAGGGATCTCCCCCATGGCCTATGTGCCATAAGAAGCCCAGTTCCATCAAGGAGGTAGGCTCATAGTGAGTACCATTCCACCTTTGGACCTTGTGAAAGGGGAGGTTCCTGTGAGCTTTGACAGCACAGGGGCCACACCAGGCATGGACTCCAGTGCAGGACATGCACCAGACACTTCCTTCTGCCTCTTCACACTGCTCACAAATTCCTGCCTTGGCCAGCTGCTCCCCCTCCAAAATAACATTGAGATACTCTGCTCTCCAAGGCAGCCACTCTCTGACAAAGTCATTTTGACTCTGGAAGGGATTTTTTAATGGTGAACCAGCCCCAAATCAGATTATGGACCTTTGTGTGCCTTCTGGACTGGGGGAGATCATCTGCATCATTCCAGTCAGAGTTAGGGATGTCAAGAGAGTTGGGAAAGTCAGAGTAGTTGAGAGTTTGGGAGGATCCCATGGTTCTTGGAGTTCATGGAGTGGAAGGCAGATGTGTGATCCCCAACTGTTCTATTGCCTGTCCCCACCATTGTCCATGGCTGTATACTTAAGTCTATCCCTGACAGCCACCATCCCACCATGGCCAGGACAAAGCAAACAGCCAGGAAGGTCACTGGAGACAAATCCCCCAGGGTTAAACTTCAATCCTTCCAAAAGAAAAAAAGCAAGGCAGCTCTTGCATCCAAGAAGCCAACATTCCAGAGGAAGACCATGGCAAACTCTGTAGGTTGTTCTCCTGTCTCATGCACCCACTAACATCTTCCACAGTTCTGTATCATGTACAGAAATGGTGGGGACTTGTGGATCTATGATGAAGAGGACTGCAAGAGAGTGGTTTGCTACAAGTGTCTGATAGTCCCAGAGAAGTCTATGAAGAAGGTCACTGAAGATGGTGTCACTTTCAAATGTGTCTCTTGCCACTGGAAGGAAACTGAAAAATCAGCACCTCAGCCTTACTTTGTAAGTCCCATGGCATCCCCTTCTTCATCCCATTCTCAAGGTATATCATCAAGGGTTTCTACTCCCAAGGCAAACCTGTCCTCTCTGAACCTCCTGTCATCACAGGTGGTTTTCAACATGCCATTAATTCTCAGGTGGCCCCCCATTCCACTGCTCTCATCCACCTCCACCTGGAGAATCTAATGGTTGGCCATACCCAAATCAACATGATACATTCCCTCCTCCAACCATATTTTCCAAAAAGGAGGTACCAATTCTCTCAATTACCATTCAACCTCACCACCCAAGAATCCATGGATGCCTATCAATCAGCAGCATTTGACCTGGCCAACTCCCTCTCCTCATACCAGAGTGTCATCTTATTCCTCACCACCCATAGTGATGAGGAAAGAGGGGATCTTTTTGTTGGCATTGTTGATGAGCAAACTGTAGCATCTGAGGTGTTTGAGGTAGGTTCCCAATTCTTCTATCCAACTCTTTACTGATGATCTTCAGGTTCTGCAAGCCCTTTTCACCCCCTTCACCCAGATTATCAGAGTTGCACACATTTTCTTCAATGTCTGTGGTTCTGTGGTGACTGTAAAGGATAGCTTCAATGGGTTGAAAAAAGCTGCCCAACTGTAAGTGCTTCCTCTCCTCCTGCTTTCATGGCCCTGAAATTTTCCAGGTTCAAGCCAAAGTCCATGGTGCTTTTTGATGCACTACATCTCCACCTGGCCACAACTATCCCCTACCTGCTCAGTCTGGTTGACAGCACCATCATCCAAGGGTTTGATGTTTCTAGTGCTGTAACATTTGCTCTCAATGATTGTGCAATGCTTGGTAGACATTCCAACATCATTGTCATGATGTGGAGGTCTCAAGGTGAAAACATGGAGGTAGGAAAGCTGGTGGTGGAAAAGCTGGTCTGGACAGATAAGTTTATCAGGCCATGGGGGAACAACTTGCCAATCCAATGTCCTCAGTGTGGAAGCATCCAGAAGTGGGTATGTGGTTTAGAAGGCAAGACCAACTCCTATGAGTGCAAGTACACTCACTGTGGAAAAGAGAAGGGACCTGACAACACCACCATCCCACCAAAGCATTATACCTTCTCCATTCCTGAAGGGGCCATTCAGTTGCCACATGGGAAGAAAGGAACATCCTGCTGGTTGCAATTTACACCTTAATTTGAATCTATGCCAAATTATACTGTAAATACAACAATGCCAATGGCCTAGAATACCCTTCAATTGCAGCACAAATATTCACACTAAGGTAAAACAACACCTGACCATGTCATACCCAATACTTTATCATAAATTCAACCAAACCACTAAAGTATGAGTCATGCCACAACCAGGTGGGCATGCAACACTGTTGATTATGGTTCAAAGGTTAACTCACTTCATGTATATGGCAGTGCATACCCCTCCAGGTTGATTGCATTGACTTTCAGAGTCATGTATTTGGCCACACCAATCTACCAGCATGCTCAAATATCCTGGGTTGGAGAAACCCTAGCCATCTTCAAGTGTAAGCAAACACCACCCATGCCATAATTAAGATTGCAAGGCTGGTGGAACCTATGATTGAGCACATTGCTACCTTCATTGGTTTGGAAATGAAATTAGGAACTAAACACAACAACTCAGACAAGCCAAAGCTTTGACCTACAGTAAGGGTATTGCTCTGCCCAGATACCCCACTTTCAGGAGCATGGGTCATCCCACTTTCAGGTGTGTGGGCCATCCCCCAGCTGGGTAGGCCTATCCCACTTTCAGGGTGGTGGGTCATCCCCCAGCTGGGTAGGCCTATCCCACTTTCAGGGTGGTGGGTCATTCCCCAGTGGGGTAGGCCTATCCCACTTTCAGGGTGGTGGGTCATCCCCCAGCAGGGTAGGCTGACCCCACTTCCAGGAGCATGGGTCATCCCCTAGCCAGGTAGGCCTATCCCACTTTCAGGGTGGTGGGCTATCCCCTAATGAGGTCAGCCTATCCCCATTCCAGGCATCTGGTCTAACTGGCCAAACCTATGTCAGGGTCAGTCAGCTGACATTGGCTAGGCCCACCTTTAGGCCAAAATGTACATGTTGGGTGTCCCAGTTTCAGGCCTATAGTTGACTGAATTATGTGCAATAGAACACATATAGACCAGTATAAACAGTGAGTTGTACAAGGAGAAAGGATGGTGGTGGTAGGCAGGAGGTTGACAGGAGGTATGCACATTTTGAAGGCATTGCAATTGTGCTGTGATAGAATTGCAACTCTGCCACCTGGTGATAATCTCATCACAATCTCATTATCATCACATGAAAATAATATGTCATTGCAATGGGCCTAATTTTTTTCCAACACCCCAAAGTTGGCAACTGCATTCCATCTAACCTTGGGTCACTACCCAGGGCAGACATCAGTGGTGGTATAACAGAGTTCTCACTCAAGGCTCTACATGACTATTTAGTGAGGTTTATTGTTGCCAATGACCAAGTGTGTACCACTTGTTATTAACTTGTTCTTCATCATGCCAATTATTGTTTGGTACACCTGTTGAAACAGGCCATCCATGTAGTGGAATGCCTGGAATTCTGGAGGCTTCTTCTACTGCTATGCAAAGACCTCAAAGATTCAGATATTCCTCACCACACAAAGATGTGGGAGCTTGTTCTCAAAGCCTGGAGAGATTATTTCATTGTGCTCAAAGCTGACCTCAAAGTGAGTTATTGGCCAGAGCAACATTCACCTAATGATTGAGTTTCTGCAGAAAGCCATTGGAAGGATTTCTTTCACCTCAGATATTTGGTCTGCAGACAGTCTGAATCTGCACCTTGCAGTGACATCACATTGGATCAGGCAGGACAAGAATATGACTGGCCTCATGCTGGGGGCCACATTGATAGCCTTTCATCATCTTCCTTCCTGCCACATACTTCAAGTCATTGATCATGTTGAGGTCACAATGGAAAATGTAAGCACTCAGGTTGTCTGGCAGACTTAGTGTTGCCATAACTCGACTAGCAGGGAGTTGACTTCAGCTTCTTTCGGCTTCCACAGCAACTTGGTTCCACACAGTGGCTGAGCTGATCTACACAGCTCAGCCCAGTTCAGCTAACTGATATAGCCACCTTCGAGCTGATTGGTGTTCACTGACCGGCTTGAGCTGACTTGAGCCGACTTGAGTCGACTAACGAAGGTCTGACTTCAGTCACCACCACAGCCATTGTAGCATTACAGGTAATGGAACCACCATCTACATGCACTAATACAATAACACACCATAGTACATTGATGATGCATGACAATAGCACACCATATACCACCCAACACATTCTTCACTTGACTAGTGGATTCAGAGTCTTGGACTATGTTTGAAGGCATTGTAGGGAGAGGATACTCCCTAGTAGGAGATTTCTTTTATTTTATTGTTTTTACTTTCACTTTTTATTTCTGTTCATTTACTTTTGGTTTTACTTAGTATTCTGAGTAGTATACTCGCGTTGTGGCTTATGTAAGCCCGCATGCGCACTTACATTACAGTTTACTTACCTAGAACAATAAAAATCGAGTTCTGAGTTTCGAGTTCGAGTTCGAGAAGGTTTCGTGTGGTGTAGTGGGGGAGTCAGGGGTAGGAGCGAGGAGCCAGGGAGGCTTAGTCAGCAGAAGGGACGGACTGACCGGGCGACGCACGTAGAGTACATCATCACTGTACACCAGGGAGAGCACAGACCTGCACTATCCCATCGTGGTGACGAGAGAGGATTCATACCACCGCATTACCGAACCACCGCACCACCGTAGAAACGCAGCACCGAACCACCGAACCAACAGCAGACACGCTGCTGCCTCACCCAGTACACGTGTCAAAGGAGTAAAAAAGAGCTACGTAGAATTAACCAACCGCTACCACTACTCAAACTGTCTCGCAGACTTCCCCAACGAGACGCGCGGGGCCGCTTCCTGCCCACAAACCCAGTCACCCCGCCAACCATCCCATCTCCACTGGGAACCACCCCAACAGACAACGAGTTCGTTTTCCCATCAGAACCACAGTCACCCACATCTCCACAGGAATTCGCATCCACACGTGGACTACCGCCAACTAGGGCAGCATCTCCGAGCTCAGAAGCAGATGAGTACTATAGACCGTACCCAACAACTACTCTACCAACCCTGCCGATATCTACACAGCCAAATAATCGCAGGGGTCGAGCGCTCACCGTACCCTCAGCGAACATCAACACTCCGCCAGCACCCCCCCCAACACCATCCATACCCACACTACCGCCTCCACCAACACAACCAGCCCCACCGACTAATCCAGCATCGACAGTACGCCCAAGAATGATGGCGGAAACCATCCCATTGTTCTACGGAGAACGCTCATCGCTGGAGAACGCCAACGACTTCCTGAAGGCGTTCAACAGAAACATGCTGTTCTCGAACCCACAAGCCACAGATATGCAGAGAATAGCTGCGCTAGCAAACTACCTAGGAACTGGGTCACCGGCAGAACAATGGTACCAGGGACTGACAGGAATGCAGCTAACAGTGTGGGCAGACTTCACAACAGCGTTCAACGCAAGGTGGCCCCCCATAGCAAGCGCAAAGCAAATGTCAGAGGAATATCAGGCAGAGTTGCTAGCGCACAGGATGGCGGAGGAAGACGTAGGAACGATCAAAGTAATAGGACGGCAAAAAATGTGGGCGCACGTGAAATGGGCAGAAGAAGCATGGGAGCTAGCGATGCTAGCAAAAATCGAGCAGGGCTCAACGTTAATCTGGCAGGTAAAGAAGCAACTGCCGAAAGCCGTATGGAAACTACTGGATGATGAATACGCAGACTGGGGAGCGTTCACGAAAGCGGTAAAGGATCTCAATACTGCGAAGCTGAAGCATGAGAGAGAGGAGATAGAAGAGAGGAAAAGAAATGAGGAGGCGAGGGATCAAAAACTGCTCCAGAGAATGGAAGCAGTAAAGCAGGCAGCAACCGCAGATCTGACGGCCCAGCTACAACGCCTCACCATAGGGCAAGTAGCAATGTCCCAAGCCAACCCACGCACAGCGCCCACAACAACCGCATCCACGACGAGATTCGCACTCCAACAAGCCCCGAGACGCAATGTTCCATATACGCCGCCCACAGAAGAGCTCAAGGAAACAGTGCGGAAGGCACTAAACCAATTCCCGCACCAACAAGCTGACGAAGAGGGCCAGAAGACGTATCTGGCACAACTCGCGGCATGGACAGCGAAACACGGGGACGCGACACGCATCATGGAACACACTCCATACCCTCTCAGACCCGGCACCGCAGCAATATGCTCGGGAGAATGCTTCAGATGCGGAACGCATGGGCACGGGAGTAGGAGCTGCCCTACCACCGAGGGAGATGCTGAGCGGCTGAACCGCAATGAGACAGCATGGAGAGCGCTGTGCAACAGAACGCTGGGCTCATTCAATAAGAGTACCGCATACAATATCAGGCTCGTAGCGCTAGACGATCAGGGAAACGAGACAGGGTCGCTGTGAAGGACAGCACACCGGCCCCAACACTCGAAATATCTACGGTAGTACCACGCAGTTCGCATGTACCATGCAACGAAACATGCATCATCGACATGTACTCCGCCGCACAGCAAATGCGACACTACCCACCGAAAGATATGAGCAAAACTGTCCCGTTCACGCACCCGATCACGCTCAAAAGCCCAGACGGCACAAAAACACGAGTCCATGCACTCTTTGACGACGGAGCCATGACCGGCACAATGGCACTGACTACGTTCAATGAGGTCAAACACAACTTAAAAGGGTGGAGACCATCAACGCAAACGCTGCGAATGGCCAATGGGACAATCGTCCCATCACAAGCAACATGGACTGGCACCATCAACATCGAAGGAGCTGAGGTCACTGGATCCTTCGAAGTCTTCGACAGCGCTGGAGGATGGTCATTTCTATTCGGAAAGCCGTTACTGAAAGCTTTCAGAGCAGTACACGACTACTCAACAGACGAAGTGACAATTACGGACGGCACCACAACGATAACACTGCAAAACCGCCCCACCAAAGCCCTCCAGATGCCAGCAAACGAAGAATGCAATGCTACGACGTACAGTACTACGGAGGTGGATGCAAATGCAAGCAAACCCAATGCTAGCAAAGCGGACGAACCAGGGGATAAGGAGAACGTATTCACGAGACGAACAGACCCGTTCGCAACCAAAAGAGTTGAATACATCCTGCAGAACGTCAAGATTGGTGACGATCTATCAGCAAGCGAAAAAGCAGAAGTAATCGAACTATTAACAGAGTTCGCAGACGTCTTTGCCTGCTCCCTCAGTGAAGTGCTACCGATACCAGGAGCAAAAATCGACCTGAACATACTGGACGATTTAAACTTCCGCACCACAGTGCACCAGCGACCCATGAATGCACCGCAAAGGCAATTCATGAACAAATGGGTCGACCAAATGTTGGAAGCAGATTTGATCGAGTATGCTGACATACCACGCATTAGACACGTCGCCCCAACGGTGCTTACGCAGAAAGCACATGACACCAATAGTGGCATGACCCTCGAAAGCCTGCAGAGAGAACTGAACGAGCAGTGCACGAAAGCTGACCTACCGCGCCCGTTCCAAGCGCAACTGGACACATTCGAACCACCATCCGAGATGGTGAAAATGTCGAGCGAAGCACCAAAATGGAGGGTAACGCAAAACTTTGCGGAACTCAACAAGGCTACGCAAGTACCACCGATGTTCCAGGGAGACATAAGAGCCAAACAACAGCGACTGAGCGGGCACAGGTATGTGTCAGTCTTTGATTTCGCATCCGGTTTCTATGCCATCGAAATCCCAGAAAAATGGAGGCCATACTTCATGTTCTTCGTGGAAGGACGAGGCTACCTGTGGTATAAACGTATGGCAATGGGATGGACAGGCGCACCAACAATATTCTCGGCGACAGCAACATGGTGTCTTCACGAGTTACTAGTGGATGACACAATGGAACTGTTCGTAGATGATGGGGGCTCTCGCGACAATACCTTCATAGGAATGAAGGCGAAACTACGATGGATCCTCACACGCTGCAGGCAACACCAACTGTCGTTGGCACCAGCAAAGTGTAGATTCTTCATGTCGGAAACAACATTCGCGGGAGCCACGGTAGGCCCGCAAGGAGTCCAACCAGATGTAGCAAAACTGTCAGCCGTCGTCGACTGGAAACAGCCAGACACGGCGCTGAACCTAATGTCATTCCTAGGACTTACAGGACATTTTAGGGATCTCATCAAAGGATATGCAAAAATTGAAGGACCGCTACGTGACCTCGTCAAGGCAGTGGAAATACCTAAGCCAATTTCAAAAGCCATGTACTGCAGAGCAATGGCTAACTATAAGTTGACAGACAAATGGGAACACGAACACACAGAAGCGTTCTTAAGGCTGAAGGTTGCGTTAACAAGCCAACCGACATTGCACGCACCACGGTATGATGGCATGCCGTTCATAGTAACCACCGACGGATGCCAAGAAGGCTTCGGTGCAGTGCTAACGCAAAGAGTCCAAATGAAAGCCCCAAACGGCAAAACAGTCAACAGAACAGTGCCAATAGCTTTCGCGTCCAAGCGAACGTCAACAGCTGAGCGAAATTACAAACTGTTTCTTTTAGAATTCGCAGCACTGAAATTTGGACTAGACCGTTTCTCCGATACAATATGGGGCTTCCCGGTAGAAATAGAAACAGACTGCAAAGCTTTGAAGGACGTGCTAATGAGCAGCAACATATCGGCGGCACACGCAAGGTGGAGAGACGGAATTATTGCGCACAACATCATGGCGGTACAACATGTCCCAGGCCGCCTTAACGTAGTTGCAGATGGATTGAGCCGCCAGTGGGACAATACCGAATGCACGACGGAGGACGACAGCCAATGGTCAGTCAGCCCAGATGCGACGGCAACGTCAGGCCTAGTGAACGACATGTTCACCCTTAGCAACCTCTCGAAGGATGATCGTAACCTACGAGAACGGTTCAAACATGAACCATTATTCCTAGAGGTAATCGACGCTATTCTCAATACAGATACTAATACCCCCATACGTGAACGTAGTCGAGCGAGGCACCGGGCGACGCAATACCTAGTAAGCCAAGACAAACTATGGAGAATACATGGGGGTACGAGCGTCAGGCCAAGACACAAGACGGAATGCATCATGCGAGAAGAAGCGCAAAGGGAAGCAAAACGTCTGCACGAGACGGGGGGACATTGGGGTAGAGATGCGCTGAAAATTGCACTCACGGACAAGTACTATTCCCCCAAGCTAGACACCTCAATAATGAAAGCCATACAGGAATGCGCGAAGTGTAAAAACTTCGGAACGCCCAAAATCAATGCGCTGCTAGAGCCGATAACAAGGCAACATCCGTTTGAATTGCTAGTAGGCGACTACCTATCAATGCCAATGGGCAAAGGTGGATACCACACCCTCGGACTCTTCCTAGACACGTTCTCGCAACATCTATGGGTAACGAAGTTCAAAACGGCCGAGACCGCCAAGACAACAGTGGATAGCCTGGCCGCTATCTTCAACAACTATACAGCAGCGGAAATGTTCATGACGGACGGAGGACGACATTTCAACAACGAGATGGTCAAAGACTACTGCGCTAAGTGGTCATGCACTCATCATGTCGTAGCAGCGTACTCACCCTGGGTTAATGGCCTGGTTGAAGGAACCAATAAGTTGTTATTGCACGTACTGAAACGGCTATGTGCACCGGACATAGGCGAAGACAACGCAGACAACGAAGACTGGAGTAGGCTACCGAAAACGTGGCCGGACCACCTGGACGACGCCGTGCGAGCACTGAACAATCGCCTCCTACCGTCCCTCAAGTTCACACCAAAAGAATTGCTACTCGGACTGGTAGTGGACACGAAACGCACGGAGACGGCCCACAGCACGGTTGCACCAACCACGACGGATGCGGCAATCCACATGGCGTACGTAGCACAACAATGACTCGATGGATACGACGAAGTGGTCAAGCATGCTATCAAACGAAAAGCTGCATTCGATCGCCGTGTGCTCAAACGACATCACGCGGAAGTTGTATTCACCAAAGGGCAACTCGTGCAAGTATATCGAAGCGACCTGGATTATACGTTCAAGACCGAACGGAAAATCTTACCTAAGTGGTCACGACCATACCGAATAGCGGAGCGACTGAGAAACTCTTACAGGTTGGAAACATTAGAAGGCACCCTTGTAACGGGAGAGTTCAGCGCACGACGCTTACGAGCGTTCTCACCACGGGAAGGAACAAAACTGCACATTGACCAACACGAGTACATGAAGAAAGTGCACGAAGGAAAGAGAGAGCAGGAAGGCATGAGCCGAGGGAACGAGAGCGTCGAAGGGGACGAAGCAAGCGAAGCGGAGAGTGTGGGAGAAGTAGAAGAGGACATGGAGGCCGAAGGAGTATTGGTCGGCAGTGTGCCGAAAGAACCACCCACAGAAGTGCGAGTGTGAGGAGCGTATGCGTGGGGGCAGACGACGCGGACGTCGTCATTTTTGAGAGGGGCACATGTAGTGGGGGAGTCAGGGGTAGGAGCGAGGAGCCAGGGAGGCTTAGTCAGCAGAAGGGACGGACTGACCGGGCGACGCACGTAGAGTACATCATCACTGTACACCAGGGAGAGCACAGACCTGCACTATCCCAGTGGCCTTCTGCAGTGTTCAGACAGTCTCAGACAGCCTTAGACATTTCCCAGACAGTATCCCTCTCCAGGCTATAGAAGCCCCTCTGGAAGTTCTCTTCCCCTTCAGACATCACCACTCCCCCCCCAGTCTCTGTCATCTCTTCCTACAACTAGAGCCCACCGCGAGGGGCTTCTGTCTTAGTCTGGTACCCCTACTCTGAACAGGTTCAGTCTCATTTTTGCAGTTTCAGGTCGCGTTTTCTCGGTTTTTGCTCATGCTCTCACAGTTTCAGCCTCAGTCTCACCCTCGTGTTCATATTTTCTCTCGAAATACTCCCTTGTATATTGCTATAATCACTCAAGTTCCTGCCTGACCTGAATTCCCCGCGTATTCAACCTCCCGAAGCCTCGAGCTTCCTTCGGCGCTCCGAGGACCTTCGAAGGTTCCTCGATGACATAATTCGAGTCGCGTCTCGAGCAAAATCACTTCTCGAGACTTGTCGAGGCCCCCTAGAGGCCAGTAATTCATGCGCGCAGCCACCACCCAGTCGCTCACCCTGTCGTTTGTACTCGTTTTGCTTTTTTTGTGGTCAGAATGGTCATATTCGAGCCAACTGTGATTCGTGCAAGGAATATTTGGCCGCGGGAAAGTGTCTAATAGTGAAAGGTCGTGTCGTACTCCCTACAGGACAAGAGATACCGCGAGAAGTACCCGGGCGCACTCTCAAGGACCGTCTGGCACGCTGGGATCTAGGAAATCGGTCTAAGGACATTCGGATTCCTCCTTCGAGTCCAGGCCGGCTACCATTGGAGGATGTGGGTAGTCAAATGCCGCAGACCCAAAGGGTTTCACTAGGTGTGTCCCAGCCCCGCTTGTTAGTGCACCCCAATACCCCCTCGGAACAACCATTGTGTGCACCACTCTCAGCGGAAGGGCCGAGTCGTCACTCAGTGCCGGCGCAACCTCAGGTTCCCATTCAAACACCTACTGTGTCCTCGAGCTCGAGCAACACCTCGTTGTGCTGCCCTCGTTCACCCTCTCACGTTCTACCTACAAGATACTGTCGCGGTCGGTCTCGCTCTTGCTCTTGTGGCCGTGGCCGCCCCCATTCGCCGTCTCGCTCGTACTTCGAGAGTTCACCCAGCCGTAGTCCTAGGCATCAGCGCTCGTATTTGGATAGGTCTCACAGCCGTGATTCCCGTGATTCCCGCGACTACGATCACCGCCGCTCTCCACCACCAGCGCTGTCACTCGCATGTTCACGTTTATCAGCACTCTTGAAGGATGAATCCATCGTAGACCGTCTATTGGACAGTGTGGTGAACTCCAGCACCTACAACAACCGGTCGTCTTATAGTAGCCAGGAACCAACACACTCAAGAAGGCAGTACAGCCGCAGTCGTACACCCCAGCCCTCTCGTAGGGTGTACTGAGTCGATATAGAGTCGCCCTGGCTCACTGGGATTTCTTTTATTGTGTTTTATTCTTCTTTTTATGAACATATCATTCATGGAGTCTCCCCTCACCAAGTGTCAGGCAGCTGCATGCCTTCCTCGTCCCCTGCCTCGTTGACGCGATATCCCAACCACCGCTCACCCGTCCCTCTCGCAAATCGGGATTCAGGCTCTACTCGACGAGAGCTTTCAATCGGTGTACTTTTCGTTGCAGCGGCCTCAGCGCGTCTGGAGATATCGCCCAATCCCTGGAGAAAGGCACTGTAGGACGAAATTTGGAATATCTCGGGATTGGGTGCGCCGTTTTCTCCAGTTCCTCGTTCTCCCAACTCTCCTTGCGCATCCCTATCACCACCTGAAGTTTCATAGAGTTCCACCTAGCGGTGCCTCACCAACGCGATGTCGCCCTCCTACCCCCTACTGTGTTTGGGGCATAACTCATGCAGTTCTCGACCGAATCGTTGGCTTCCTTTTAGACGTGACTCTACTAGACGAGATCTACCAGATGATATACAAGATGTAGCGCACGCATTCACGGTTCCGAAGTTATTCGAGTTTTTGTCTTTGAACAGGGTTCGGGAGGTCAGAAAGGCGTATCTCGGCCGTTTTCACACCGGGCCTTTCGAGTTTTTGCACAGCGGTACTACTCGCTCACGGCTATCTGGGGGTATCTGGTTTATGGCGACGCGCTCAGTGGTTCCCGAGATATCCACTCTTCTGTGTTCTGGCATGCTGGCATTCTTTCCTGGCGACATATCTCCCTCGTTCCTCAGCCGTCCCTCTCGAAAATTGGCACCTGCGTTCTCCTTGCGAAGCTGACCGTATTAAATTCTCTTTCGGCGAATTCTGTGCAGCCGTTCTCGAGATATGGCGAGGTCCGCCTCTGAAGGGCTACCGGCGACAGTTTTGGCGATAACTCGGGTTTGGCAGGTCCAATCGGTGAGATTATTTTTGCACCGTGCTCTCCCATGCAGGTGGAAGTACCTCCCGAAGTTTCGTGTCCACCGGTCCAACCGTTGCTCGTCGACGCCTTGTTCTCCTGCTCCCCCCATTCATGTCCAGCGACTTTCTCCCCCATTTAGCCGCCGTATCACTCGCTTATCGAGGACCATATACTACTCGACGAGGGCTCTCACGCAGTGTATCTTATGATGGTGTTGTCAACCGGGCTGCGGAGATATTCGAGGTTTGGCTTGTGGGGAGCACTATGGACGGTTTTGCGCGTTTCTCAGGGATGGATTGGCCAATCAGTATGATTCCGTTTCCTGCATGTTCTCCCTTGTGTCCCCTAGCGTCTCCCGCGATTTTGTATCGACAACCCGAGCCGTTGTCCTGCAGCGCTCTCCCCTTCCCCCCTGCTCTCTCACGGCGTGCGCGCGCTGTATCTCGTTCGTCCCACGGCCGTCCCTCTCGATTTTTTGGCACCATACACTACTCGACGGGAGCTTTCAGACGGTGGGTCACACATTGTGTCTGCTTCAGCGGTTGCCCGGAGGTTTCAACTTTTGTGGATGCGAGCGGTTTTGGGCGGTTTGCAGGTATCCTAGGACTGGCTGGACCTCAACTGAGGACAGTTGGTATCTAAGTGATGGGGAGATGTAGGGAATGGGTTTTCCCTACCAGGAGATTTTATTTTTATTCTGTGTTTCTCATATTTTAACTTGATTTTCCAGTTATTATATGTTTATTACCTTAGTGCAAGGCTTTATTGCTTAGTCAGCATTCTTTTACTTACTGGGCATGTACTTACCTTTCTAACAATCAAATTTCGAGTTTGAGAAGCTCAAGAGTGGCCTTTCTCAGTGTTTAGACAGCCTCAGACAGCCTCAGATGTTCCCAGACAGCTTCTCTTACCAGGCTATAGAAGCCCCTCTGGAAGATCTTCCCCTTCAGGTCATCTCTACCCATCCCCAGCAGTCATCTTTTCCTACAGCATGCCAAGCATACACTTGAACTTGTCAGAGCATGAGAAGTGTGTGAGCTCAACCATTGAAGTGAGACACACCTTCACTTTGTTGGCTCCCTTGTGGAGGTGTGCACTACCCTTGGAGACCTTTTGTGAAGTGGTTTTAGTGTTTCTGCTGCATTGTGCAGGGTGTTTGTCAGACTCAGGGGCCATGCTATCACAGCATTGCAAATAGGAGATTTCAACAAGCAGTCTGGGGTAGTGTTGCCACAACTCGGCTAGCAGGGAGTTGACTTTGGCTTCTTTTGGCTTCCACAGCAACTCAGTTCTGCACAGTGGCTGAGCTGATCTACACAGCTTGGCCTGGTTCGGCTAACCGACATAGCCACCTTCGAGCTGATTGGTGTTCACTGACTGGCTTGACCCGACTTGAGCCAACTTGAGTCAACTAATGAAGGTCTGACTTCAGTCACCACCACAGCCATTGTAGCATTACAGGTAATGGAACCACTGTCTACATGCACTAATACAACAACACACCATAGTACATTGATGATGCATGACAATAGCACACCATATACCACCCAACACATTCTTCACTCGACTAGTAGATTCAGAGTCTCGGACTATGTTTGAAGGCATGCCAAGTGTACACTTGAACATGTCAGAGCATGAGAAGTGTGTGAGCTCAACCATTGAAGTGAGATGCACCTTTGCTTTGTTGGCTCCCTTGCGGAGGTGCGCACTACCCTCGGAGACCTTTTGTGAAGTGGTTTTGGTGTTTCTGCCACATTGTGCAGGGTGTTTGTCAGACTCAGGGGCTGCGCTATCGCAGCATTGCAAATAGGAGATTTCGACAAGTGGTCTGGGGGAAGGGGGATCTCCACTATATTGAGAATGAGATTGGAAAGGTTAAGTGGTGATTCTGAGGCTTCCCGTTCCAACCCTTCAGTGGCCCAGAGAGTCTCGAATAAAGATCGCATGTATCCATAATTGGGTTCCTCTGAAAAGGAAAGTGTTCGTGCATATGTGAGGAAGGTCGCAAGCTCTCGAGGCAGTCTGCTACACAACATCTCGATGGGTGTCTTTTGCTTCAACCCCAATATCAACATGCTGCAAGGGTTTGAAGTCTCGTTTAGCCAAGGGAGTGAGCCATGTAAGCAGTATATGAACAAATAGGCTAGGGAATCAAGGTCATCATGGTGCCCCAGCTCTGCTCCTAGGTGACTATTAATGGACATGAATGCAGGAGTGCTGGTGATGCTGCATGTGTGGTGAAATGGAACGTGACTTCCAGTGTCCATATCACGATACTTTCTAGCAATCCCGAAATCTATGATGAATATGGTTTGAACTTCATTGCCCAGGCCCTGCAGAATATTTTGCAGTTTGATATTGCCATGAATGTAACCATGAGAGTGGATATACTGAAGGCAAGAGATCTGCAAAGGTTTCTTCTCAATAAATAGTCAGTTTCAATGAGTAAAAACTTACAAGTTGATCTGCAAGGTATAGTACTGTGTGCAAATGGATTTTCTTATGTTTGTTCAAGAGATCATGCAGCAAAGGGCCAAGAAGATCCAGAACTAGGGCATCATAGTTTGCCTCTCTACCAAACCAGTGTGTGCGGGGAATCCCACATCTGCCATTGAGGTCCTGAAGGACCTTATACTCGAGTTCTACAGAAGATTTCCCTGTCATGCTGAGTTTGAGTTTGATGGCATATGGTTTGCTTGTAAAAATGTTCACCACCTTGTATACACTGGCTGCAAGGTAGCAGTCAATTCACAACATGGTGCAAGCAGGTTATCAGCCCATTACAGCTTGAACCTACCAAATGTTCCTGAGCCAAGTTGCTCTCTTACACGATATCTACTGTCCACTCGAATTGGAACTAGACTCATCTTGATACTGGGTGAGTCGTCAGGTTTGAAGGTTGGTTAGAGTTGAAACTAGGCAGGAAACTTACGACCATGGCAACTGGTCTGCATGATGAGATCACTGGAAGTTGGAATGCTTCAATAATAATGCAGTCAACTTCAGCGATGAGCTGTCCTATTACGGAGCTGATTAGTAAGTAGTAAGTACCAAACGAGTCAGTTCCTTCTGCAAGAAACCACCACATCATCGATGGCGACCACTTATTCTGGCACAGGTTCATATACCTACACTTACTTCTCTTCCAACAGGACCTCAGGACCTCATACCAACCAGCACACAGTGTCATTGGCTGATACTACAGCCTCTACAGTGTGGACAGCTTCTAATGACTTCGTCCATGCTAAACCAGTCAAATATTCATCAACTCCACTTCTAAATGGCAAGATCAAGTCTCAGACCCTGGAAGCATGTTGTGTTGGCACTATGGATGACACCTGCTTATGTCCAACAACTCATTGCAAGGATATTATCAAAGCGCTGCGAGGAGTCTGTGATGACGAGTTCATGGTGAGTAAATAGACAGATTCCAATGAATTGGGACCCATGTTTTCTGTTTCAGGAGGTTTCCAACTTCAATCAGCACGAGTTTGAGATGCTGTGCCATATGATTGATGAAGAATGCACTGATATGCCATGGAAGCCGAAGTTGTTGGAGATTGAATCACCCCAGTGTGATGTATATTTTGGTGCGAGTTTTACTTGCTTACATAAGCGCTTAGAGCGCACTTTGTAGTACACTTTGGTACTGTATCCTCAGTAGTTGAGTCACTACTGAGGGTAAGCACATACATTCCTTATAGTAGACTACTTACTGATTCCCTGTAGCTGCCTACAGGTACATCTAATATACATAGTAGTTGAGTCACTACTGAGGCTGCCTACAGCCCTTTTCTACAGAAGTAAGCCCTACCTAGGTTTCTCTTCTAGTATACATATGCTAATTGTGTTTCAAACGTCGATAGGCTCACATTTTTCATCAAACAAAACTTCCTTATGATCCAGCTTGCGAGTGCTATCCATGAAGCACCTATATCTGACAATAGCGTCCTTTCTCACTTCCAACAAGTGTCTTACCCTCATAACATTGTTCACATCCAAGTCAGCATGAACAGTGACATGGAAGGGGAGTTCATTTCTGCTATCCCCAACCTCGCCTTGGTCATGTTGTTGATGAAGGGTAACAAGATCCAACATTTTCCTCTAATTGTAGAGTGCACTTTCTCTCAGCCTCACCAGAAAGTTTTTGAAAAGGTCACCATGCTGATTTCTGCATGTCCCAAAGTACTTATGGTTGTCATTGTCCTGATCAATGAGTCCCCCCATTACCAGTCACCTTCCAACAAGTCTTTGGCATGGAAGACATTTGCGAATCACCAGGACTCTCTGGACCTTACAGGTTTCACGTCATTATGTGATGTCGACTCTGGCAACATAGATGTGGACGAAGATTTCATGGTTCCTGTTGTCGTTGCTGGTCACACCTGGTTCCATATCAGCAGTGTTGATTATTACATCTGGCTGAAGCACACTCCAAACACCAGCAATGAAGGGAGCTCACTTGTGAGCATGATCAGGGTGGACCCTGACACCACAGTCAAGCAGTCAGAGTGGAGTGTGCATGGTGTATGTTTATGCAGCTGATACAATTCACCTAGAACTCATGAAATTGTAGGAACTCCCTGGGAACAAGAACCTGGATCATTTTGATGGGTTGCTCAACAAAGGTCTGGAGATGATTTGGCTGGACATCATCCAGTTTTGTCAAGAGATTGCCATATGCCACAATCTACCTGCCAATTATTCAGGCCTCGAAAAATCTATTTGCCTCCCCCCCTCCTGGGCCCATCTCCATTCTGCTCTGGTCAATGTGAGGGAGATAACCACCCATGCCTGCTTTATGTGCTGGTACAAGGATTCATTCAGGGGAAATAAATGACCCACCACTGAACCCAATATCAAGCTGGGCAATTCCGGAGATCAAGAGGTCAGACCCATCTGCAAGCACACCATTGGAGGGTGGGAGGTTGGACAGAGGCAGTGAGTAGTGAGGCTTGAATTTGCATGTCAATCACTTTGTGCCCCACTTCTCCCCCTCCCCTCTATGGCATGTATTTTTGGTTCGTCTGTATCGCTTCTTTCTATGTCTGCAGGCTATGCTTCATTATGTATTCCATAGTGTGCAATCACACATGTCTGACATCTTATCTGGATTTGATTTTGACAGCCAGCAAAAGTGGAGTATAAAGGTAGGCAGCCCAGCTCCCATACACCCCACTCATACCAATTCCTCAGGCACAAAGGTGCTGTGGTGCAACTGACAATCCATTGCACACTGTGGACTCGTCAACAACTGACCCTTTAGATTCTAGACCCTCGGAGGAGCGAGCTCCTGATGTTCACTACTTCTTCACAAAAGGTACCAAACAGCCATCAATATGCAACTCTTGCAGGCGAGTACCTACTGTATTTCTAGGCATTGGTCATCTAAGAGTGATGTAGTTCCTTGAAGGAGAGGCCTCCAACGAGTTTCCCTTCAAATCGAACATATATCTACAGCATGAACACAAGCAACTTCGGACTCCATATTCATATCGAGAACTTCCATCTCCTGGAGTTTCTGGAACAGGCCGAGAAGCAAGGGTGGCATATCTATATCAACAGCATCAATATGGCCTTTAGTATGGGGTACATGTTTATGACACTACGTCAAGTACTTCAGAACCCAGGAGTCTCGATTTGAAAGCTGCCTCCCCCTCCTCAGCCACCCAGTGATTGGGTGCCCAACTTTCTGAGCTCCAAGTCCTCGCTGGGCGATGGCTTACCTGAATTCTCCCCTTCTACTTTTCATTGTTACTTGGTGCGATTTATTGTATCTAATGATCAAGTATGTGACTGCCCCAGCATGCATTGGATCTTATTGATTTGCTTCACAGTCCATCAATGTCATTGAATGCCCAGAGTTTCATCAACTTCTACTCCTGCTCTGCAAGGACCTTTGGGATGCAGACATTCCATGGTGCACAAAGATGTGGGAACTCATAATTGAGGCATGGAGGGAGTACTTTGCAGTTCTGAAGAATGATCTTGCAGTGAGTGGTTCACAAGATCATGTATGTTGTATCTTAAATAATTGTCACTAAACAATCTAGAAAGCAGAAGGAAGGATATCCTGCACAGCTGACATTTGGTCTGACGAAGTACTTAGGCTGTTTTTGGCTCTCACTGCCCATTGGATCAGCAAGTCTGAGGGAACTGTGTCGCTGCAGCTGAAGGCAGCTCTTCTCACCTTTCACTATCTCCCTGGCAGTCACACTGGTGACTATATTGCTCAGAAATTACTGCATCTCCTGGATTGTGCAGAGGTCATGGAGAAGGTGAGTACTCCATAGGCTGGATACTTAGAAGTACTGTAATTTCTTTCAGATCAGACATTTTACGCTCAACAATGCAGCCAACAACAATGTGGCTATGAGAAAGTTCTCTGAGTTGCTTGGTGCACATGGAATCCAGTTCGATGCTGATGACCATCAAATCATGTGTCTCCCCCATGTACTGAACATCTGCTTGAAGCATGTTACCGAAAAATACCGATCCACAGACTTTCTTACCATTTCCAGTCAAGCATGGGGTGATCCCCTTGCAAATACCATTGACAAAGATGCTTACATCGAATCACTCCAATGAGATCCCATAGCACTCAGCCATGACGTCATATGTGCCATGTGAATATCAAGTCTTTGCCAAGAAAGCTTTTGTGCTACTGTTGAGAATGGCAACAAGATGAAGCTGTGGACTGATGAAGATGGCGAGGAGACTGAACTCCCTCTGTTAGAGCTCCTCCATGATGTTAAATCATGGTGGGACTCTATTTACTTCATGATCAACTGTCTTCGAGTATTGCAACAAGTGAGTGCAGTCTTGGCTGCAAACATTTTTTCGACTTACCGCTCAATAGGCCCTGGATTATTTCTTCAAGTTGCCCACCCAATGTGACATCGCTGACTACAAGTTAGAAGAGATGGAATGGCTTATTCTGCAAGACATAGAGCTTGTCCTTGAGGTGAGTATCTCGCATTGTACTCCCACAATTTGAGAAACCATTGGTGCTCCAGATTCCTCACCTCACACAGCAAGGGATGTCGGCAGAGAGCACTCCCACCCTTGGCACTGTAGTACCCACTTTTGAGGAGTTCATCACTTGTTGGCAGCGCTTGAGTGAGCTGGTTCCACATTGCACCCCATTTGTCCGTCCTGGGTTAGAATGTGCAAAGCAATACTACCATCACTTGGACAAAACCCATGCATACCTTATCGCCATGTGTACGTGATTGTACTCTGTTACCTGCTACTTCTAACTTGGCTTCACATATCCCTTCAGTGGTCAACCCAAACATCTGTCTCTCACATGTCTCTTCACATTGGTCACTTGACCAAAGGTCCAATTCTCAAGCAGTTATCTCAGAAATGGTATGTCTTCATGAATCCATGGGACAGCATGCTCACAAAGCACCGCTACAGATGAAAGAATATAGAGTTCATGTTGTAGGAATGAACTCTGCAGTTGATGCTGCTGAAGCCCATGTGGTTGAGCCTTGCAAGAAGGCATGCAATCAGTGGTCACTCGCTGCATGTTATGGGATCACGACTTCAGAAAGCGAGGGCCATCCCATTGCCAAGACTGTGCAAACAATTCAAGAGGAGCTCGATGCGTACCTTGCTGCTGAAGTCCAGGAAGATACTGACCCAATTCATTTCTGGCAGGTAAGTACTCTGTGTACAAATTCTGTTTGATTGACTGTGTGCTACACAGGCTTCCTGAACCTTATATCTGACTCTCTTCCACATCGCCATGGACTATCTCCTGATCCAGGCATCCTCTGTCCCATGTGAGCATGCCTTTTCATCTAGTGGGGAGACAATGACAAAGCACTGAAACCGCATCAGCGCAGTACTGATGGAAGCTTTGCAAATGACAAAGGTCTTCCTGAAGAAAGAGCACTTGAACTTCATGGCAGGCTGGGTAACTTCACAACATGATATGCAGCAGGAGATTGACAGGGATATTCTGGCTAAGGTTGTTGATACTCATCTATCCAGGGAGGATCTCATGCAAGTAGTGGATGATATTATGGTTGCGATCGTGGGTGATGAGGGCGATGGAGCTGAACTCTGAGGATGTGTCTGTAGCATTGTTTACACCTTGCTGTCACATGTAGCATTTGTTGTTGAATGTCGAACACTAAACATTACTTCTTTGCTCACTCTATGAATCTACCCACCTACGAGCACTTTATTATTCAAGCCAGCGGAACCATAAGTGGCATGGGTCCCAGTCATGGCCATTCCCACCACTTTGTTGACACTATGTGACTCCAGTGGTGACCATCACATTCTCCTGGACCTCACAATCACCCCACCTGTGCCAATGCCTCTGTTGCTGCAAGCTCACACACGTGCTCGACCCCCAAGCGCATCCCTTCAGCAATGACAATCGTGACCAGTGCAATCACCAATTGCACACATACAAATTCTGCTGCATCAGATCCGGGTGCACCACAACTGCAACTAACCGTGATGCCCCATCTTTAGGTGAGTACAGCATATCTACTACATCCCAAGTCTAGCACTGATGCATCTGTTACGGTGTAGGGGGCTGGCTTTTGGGTGGAAGTGGAGTCTGTGGAGAGATCACCTGCTAGAAACATCAACAATGGTTTTGGGATGACCCAGTAAAGGACTACTTTACCCCAAGAGCAGTGATGGAAGTCATACCATGGAAGGACAACCAGACAGTCAGGGTCAAATTACTCGGTAGGTGCCCCAGTCACATCTGCCACATGCTCAGCTGCCTTATTCATGCACAACAAACAGAAAGCTATTTCATATTACCCCAGTTTTTTTTCTGGTGGCAACACAGCCTGGTATAAAGCCAGTGTCACTTTCACTTGACAGTGCATGAGAATGACTACTA
Source organism: Pisolithus marmoratus (assembly GCA_024613145.1). NCBI lineage: Eukaryota > Fungi > Basidiomycota > Agaricomycetes > Boletales > Pisolithaceae > Pisolithus > Pisolithus marmoratus. Next base: position 221,790 of record JANFAE010000115.1, read on the forward strand.
ATCCTGGCTCATACAGTGGTAGGTGCATTACTGCAGTGTGGACATACAAGTATACCAATGACTGCTCACATGCTATCAGCCTGGATGCCATTTCTTGCAATCGCATTATCACCACCAAAGTCACCTAGGGCACACAACGACCTCACACCTAGCCTGAATGGTGTTCTGGGTAGCCATCGTGTGGTGGAAGACAGACAGTAGGAAGAGCATCAGATCCTCATTAACCCATGTAGCCTGTGAATGCCTTGGTATCTTATAGATGACCATGTGATGCCTGAAGGTAAGTCCCCGGCCTGCCATGATTGTCAGACTCTGCTGTTGGCTGAGGCATGAGTCAGACAGCTGCGATGATCATGTAGGAACTGGAACGAGGGGTGGTGTGTAGCTACGCTCCATGTTCATTCTGAGATCATCCCTTTGACCATTTATTTTTTATCCTACACATTAGAGTTTAGATGCATTGACACAGCTTACATAGAACATCCAAAGTTACAACACAGCACACGGGATCAATGAATGGGATTTTCAGGCCTATGGCACTGCTATACAACCACCATGCTGTGATGTCTGCTTCACAGGTGGGGCTAACAACAAGTCATTGATGGCACTGCACTACTCAAGCACAAGCCCCAAAATACTAGCAGTTCACCAATATGTGTACTACTATCATTTCTCGAGTCCGATTACTCTGTCCCATCTGGGTGGCTGGGCGCCCCGAATTGCTGCTTCGCCTAATTGTCTACCTACTGCATTTTTGTAGTACTACATAACTCTTAGTAAGAACTACCTTCGGCCCAATATTGTACGAGTTCAGAACTGCATAATAAGAATTACCTTTGGACCAATATTGTACGAGCTTAGAGTTGGATAATAATATTTAACAGCTCTTGTCATTTGGCAGTCCTGCAGTAACTACTTTATACACAAGGGCCTTATGCCATATGCCATACAGAACAAGTAATTCCTGCCTAGTGACTTGAGACTGCTGAGCATACACTGTGCACTGTGCAGCCGCCAACTAGCAGATTGCCAGCATGCAGCAATCAAAGAATTCTGTGTCGGCTTCGAAGCTGGTCAGCAAGCTGTGGCTTCAGTGACTGAAGTCGCCACATGCAAGTTGACACTTCATTTCGGCTACAGCTTCCACATGGCCCGGCTAGCTAGGTACTGGCTGTGGCTCGGAGTTGGCGACATAGCCAAGTTATGGCAACACTAGTCTGGGGGAAGGGGGATCTCCACTATATCAAGAATGAGATTGGAAAGGTTAAGTGGTGATTCTGAGGCTTCCCGTTCCAACCCTTCAGTGGCCCAGAGAGTCTTGAATAAAGATCACATGTATCCATAATCAGGTTCCTCTGAAAAGGAAAGTGTTTGCACGTATGTGAGGAAGGTCACAAGCTCTCGAGGCAGTCTGCTACACAATGTCTCGATGGGTGTCTTTTGCTTTAACCCCAATATCAACATGCTGCAAGGGTTTGAAGACTCATTTAGCCAAGGGAGCAAGCCACATAAGCAGTATATGAACAAATAGGCTAGGGATTCAAGGTCATCACAGCACCCCAGCTCTGCTCCTAGGTGACTATTAATGGACATGAATGCAGAAGTGCTGGTGACACTGCATGTGTGGCAAAATGGAATGGACTTCTGGTGTTCATATCATGATACTTTCCAGCAATCCTGAAATCTACAATGAATATGGTTTGAACTTCATCACCCAGGCCCTGCAGAATATTTTGCGGTTTGATATTGCCATGAATGTAACTATGAGAGTGGATATACTGAAGGCAAGAGATCTGCAAAGGTTTCTTCTCAATAAATAGTCAGTTTTGATGAGTAAAAACTTATGAGTTGATCTGCAAGGTATAGTACCATGTGCAAATGGAATTTCTTATGTTTGTTCAAGAGATCATGCAGTGAAGGGCGAAGAAGATCCAGAACTAGGGCATCATAGTTTGCCTCTCTATGTCAAGACCAGTTCTCAACGGTCTCTGAGAAGTCCGAGGTCAGGGATAGACAGAGGGGCAAAGTCTGGAGGGTCGGAGTAGCGTACAACCTGTACACTTGGAACTTGCAGAGTTCCAGAGGTTGGAGCAGAGCGAGATCGATGAGTATCTTATTTGATATTCGAACTGAGGTGCTACAACGAATGTACATGGGGTTTTATACTAGAGGGAATGTTCTGAGGCAATGTCCAGGTAACAAAACTCTGGAGTGCAGTGTGGAATGTTGACAACATTCCTACAGGCTGTACTGGAGTATCAGTCAGTCCAAAAGTCCAAAAGTTAGACTACAAGTACCAAAACAGTTAGGCATATGGTGGCGGGAAGAAACTACTCTAAATACGGAACGGAACGGAGTAACAGATCAAAACTATAAATGGAAACGGAGCGGAGTTCCACAACGGACCCCCAAGAGCCTGGACTGAGCCAGAAGCACTCGGACTTAGGCCCGGACCATGTGCACGTGTCACGGATGTGACAGTATCCCCCTCTTAGGGCCGAGCCCTCGAGGCGTTGGAGTGTCTACATGTGTGTGTTGATTTTCGAAGTCCGCATTGTCGGAGCCTGAAAAATTTTCATAGTGCTAAGACTCAACAGAGTTCTTACATGTCTCAACCTCCGTTTTCCCAATCATCATGTCTTCCTTGTCTACAATTGCTCCCAACACTAAACCAGCAGATGTGCAGTGGACCACTCTGCCTGCAGAGGAGTTGGAAGACAAACCCGGGGATAGCACAGCCATCAAGATGGCCAAGTTTGACAAGCGTCAGCGGCAGCAATGAGCTGCACTGCAAGAGGCACTAGAGGCTGAGGAAGAGGAATGGAAGGCCCGGGAAGCAGTGGCCGATCGGGCCCGGAAGGCAAGGGAACTTGCAGAGGCAAAGGCAGCCGAGGCAAAGAAAGCCCGAGAGTTAGAGGCCGAGCAGAAGAGGTTGGAGGACGAGACATGGAAGGTGCAGGGGGATGGGTTGTCGGTGAGTGGTGATACCATCACTCACAATCCTGTATTAACAAGTCCGGAAATGTTTGTAGCAGACTGCAGCTGGGAGCAGCACAGCAGGCAACAAGCCAAAGGCTTGTTCTGCCTGCATTAAGGTCGGTGAAGAGTGCATTCCCAGGACGGGTTGAAGCAAGTCCTGCCTTTGGTGTCAGAAAAGTAAGGCCAAATGTGACCTGACCGTCCGAGCAGCAGAATCCGAGAAGCATATGGCAGCAGTGACGTCCCCTCGAGGTGGAGAGCGGAGAAAACATCAGAGGAGGGTTGCGCAGTCCAGGGATGCTGGAGATGGTGATGACGAGGCTATGGACGAGACGCCGGATGTGGAGGTTGTCCAGAAGCCGCAGACCCTATGCCTGGTGCCCCCCCGACAAGACTCCATAGCAGAGGTGTTGGATAGGCATCTTGGGGAGATCGTACAGGTGATCGACAAGAACACGTCAGCCATGAAGTCCATGTCCAAGGACGTTAAGGACCTAACTGGAGTCCTAGAGGAGTTGTTCGAGGTGCTGAAAGCCGCTACCACCACTCTGATCAACCGTGCTGTGAATGAGGACAACATCTAACGCCATGCCTTCTCCCCTTTTTTTTTTTTGGTTTTACATAGGACCTTCGTACATTGTACTTGCATTGTGATTATTTCTCCCCCCCCTGTCCAAATATAAATTTCCTTTTCTCCAAAGTTCTGAGTGATGGAGTCCATACTCGGAGAGTTTGAAAATTTAGAGGTGACGTATGACGGAGTTTAACAGACTGGTGTAGGGAAAGTATCCTCCCTACCAGGATATTTCATTTATTTCATTGTTTTTACTTACTGATTTGTTTTCTTTTATCTTTTCTTGTCTTTTTACTTAGTGTTTGCACGCATTGTGGCTTATGTAAGCCCGCGCGAGTACTTCGAGTGTACTGTACATACTTAGAAGGACAACAGACAAGCTACCCCAGATGAGAAGCCGGAAATAAGACGAAACAGACTTGGAATTTTAGTTCTCCCTCCCCAGACACTCAGTAGACATTATCTTGGGTTTTATTTGGATTTCAGGGCGCATTTTTCAGTCTTTTCTGCTTACTCCTTGACTCTACACCAGGCAACTCAAGCCTCCTGGGTCGAATTCACCCCCCCCTCTTTCACTAGGAGACTTTGACCTATTCCTAGGGTCTTTTCACTCTCTTCTCTACATCTGGAGCCCACCGCGAGGGGGCTGTTTTGCTTGGTGACCCCACTTCTCCCCTACCTCTGAGCTCGTGCACGCGTTTTCTCGTGACTGGACACGCCAAACCTCTCGCTTTTCAGGATTCTGATTCTACTCGACGAGACCTTTCGAACGGTGCCTTTTTCGTTGCGTCCGCTTCAGTACTTCCGGAGATATTCTTATTTTTGTGGAGAAAGGCTCTGTAGGCGAAAACTGGAATAATTCAGGACTGGGTGCGCCGTCTTTCGTATTTCTTCGTTCGCCCACTTCTCCTCGCCCGCCTCTACCATCTCCCGAAGTTTCGTAGAATTCCGTCGAGCGGTTCTTCCCCAGCGCACTGCTGTCCTCCTCCCCTGCCACAGCTTAGCTCCCTGGCACCTCCTGGTCGCGTTTTGAGCCATTTTGAGTTGTAGGTGTTGGAGTTTGAATCACCCCTGTGTGATACCCTAATTTGGTGCGAGTTTCATGTGCTTACATAAGCACTTAGAGCGCACATAGTACTATAGTTTTGGTACTATTCCCTCAGTAGTTGAGTCACTACTGAGGGTAAGCCTACATATATTTCATATTAGACTACTTACTGATACCTTGTAGCTGCCTACAGGTACTTCAATATACATAGTAGTTGAGTCACTACTGAGGCTGCCTACAGCCCTTTTCTACAGGTTATGAGCCCCGCCTAGTGTGGAAAATTTTATTATAGGCAACTCGCAGTAGACTCATACTGAAGCTACTCAACAAGTCCACAATACATCTCTACTACCCTCGAGGCTAATGGACTGCTACCAGATGGATCCACCCAAGCTCAGTGATCATGGTGAGAACTGGACCAACTATGGAAGTTGGGTCCTCGAAGCCATAGACGAAGAAGACTTAACCGGCATCCTATTGGGGTCTGAAACACGACCAATGCATCCAAACCAGCTGGAAGGACGTGGCCCAGGCTGGGCGCCACAGTCTAATGAGGAACGAGATGAGCTAGCGGCATGGCGAACCGCTGAGACTACGTGGCACCAACGGAACTCGATGGTCGATCTTTTGATCACATTCGGCATTCCAGACATCATTCTTCCCTCACTAATTCCCCTCGACACTCCTCTCGAACGGTTCTCCTACCTCGAAAGACGCTACGGTGAAATTGCGAAGCCAACGAGCTGGCAGCGTGCCTGGAAACAGGACACATTACTCACCGAGACCGTGCCTAGTCAGCACGAATGCGATCATTCCGAAGTCACAAGCACGAGCATCCTCGCAAACACTGCAGCTGTAGAACAGCCTGCAGTGGTCCTAGACAAATGTACTGAGATTACCTATGGGCCCACGGCGCCAGAGGCAGCAATCATAGACGTACAAGATCAGGTGGCAGGTAGCTGTGCAGACAGCTCGAACGAGCACAAAGGAGACTATACTGGGACTGCATCTATGAAGCAGGTTGTAGTGAATGGGAGGACGCACGACAAGCAAGTCATGCAACAGTGCAATTCACAGCCCGAGCGGGTCGCGGCTGGTGAAACGACTCTGAACGCCAGTGATATCCATCACGGGCCAGGAAGAGTGGGTTCCATAACTATCCCAAACGACTGCGCCGAGATCCCGACTGGGCACCAGGAGCCCAAGATGGAGATCATAGACGCACGGCATGTGGAAAGTAACTTACTGGTAAATGGAATTGGAGCTGTGTCTGCAAGGCAGCCAGATGAATATGCGACTGCGCCTGAAGCACCTGACAAGAGTAGTCAGTGCATACTAGATGGCGAGACTGCAACAGGAGGAAACGAGTCCAGTGCTGTAGCTGACATGCACAATCCGCTCGCCTCCATCGGCACATATGCCAAGCGACAAGACCCACCTCAGTGGAGCTGTGTGGCCCTCGAGCCCACAGCAGGCACCACCAAGCAGGCCAGCGAACATTCTATCGACAACGGATCACAAACGCCCATCGAACGCAATGAGCATGTAAAAGACAAACTGCCAGGGCAGATCCACAGCGACGGCGAGAACTCTAATGGGCACCCAGAGCCCAATGCTCCAGTAGAAGATACGTCAGAGTTGGCAGACGACTGCCAAGTGGACAAGATCAGGGGTACAGATGTGACAATGCTAAATATCCTTATAAACGACTCAAGTATGCCTGACAACTGCAGTCAGCGCATTGTAGATGAGGCCGTAACAAGGGATGACTCACCTGGACTCAAGTGCGAGCCTGACCAGCCTGCACACGTCCGTATGCATCGACCTGTGGCCATTCTCGCCATATCTTCCTATCCAGCTCAAATCGACATCCCTACGATTGAGAATGTACCACGAACGTCTATCAAGATGACAGTACCAGGGGCAGAGCACCCTGGTAGTGAGCCAGACTGGTCCTCGCAACTACGAGAGACCGAGCGCCCTCAGCCTAATTGCGATCGCGCCCACCGAAGGTACTCCACACCGGATACCCCACCTGACAAGGTCTGGGGGGTGGGGGTACGTAGACTTGCTCGAGCGGATGGGGGGAATAGCACAGACATTGGGTCAACAGCGATGAAGCTGAAGATAAGAGATGTCAGCGCTCAAACCGCCCAAGCACTGCCTGACTTACCACATCCGGAAATGCGCCCAAAGGAGCCTGATAAGGCTGAGGATACCAGTGGTGGGGGTGACGACGCACTCAGCAGCGAGTTCGTCAACTTGGATGGAGTCAAAGGATTGATGCTAGCTGGCAGCCGAGGCCAGCATAGCCAGCAGGAGACGAGCGGCTTGCCTGCACCGCCAAATCCCATTCCGAACGGCACCAAGCACCTTCCTAGGACCTACAGGGTCACCCATCGAGGTGGAAGGATCAAACAAACGGCTAAAAGCGTCAGAAATGCTCTAACGAGGCGAAACGCCTACCGTGTCCAAGCGGCCCCCAAGCGGTCTTCCCTAGCTCACTCGACGCCCTCAAAACGGTTCATATACCTTGTGGGAGGGTCATGGGTGATAAACGTACGCTTTAACAGGGTTAGACGTGCAAGACGAGTCGAAATGAGGGGGCCCATGCACCGGACAGCTCGCATTCCTATGCAGCTGCTTCAAACGCTCTCAAACCCCTCGAAGCGACTCTGGAACGTCGCCGACACCTACTGGCAGGAGGGGGCACCTCCCATATTGATGCGGAACGACGCGAAATGGCAGAGAAGTCATCCTGTGGCCAAACGGCTGCCTCGCAGCAGCAATAGGAGGAGAGATGACACCTGTACTGGCATGTACTCACCTGCACCATCTAAACGGCCTCCCAACGGCCTCACGCATGCTCCGTCGACCCTCAGTGCCCGGCGCCGACACGGCAAGATCAAGATGCAAGCTGAAAATGTCAGCATTACTCGTACGAGGCCCAACGCCTACCGTACACCCGTGGTCGCCATGCGGCCACTCCGGCTCATCTCGATGCCAACCGATCCATCCGAAATCACTTCGGGGAGGTCCCCGACACTAGGCGTATGCTATAACGAAGTTAGCGATGCCAGAAACGTCAAAACGAGAGGGATTACGCACCCTGGTGACCATACACATGGCATCCCTGCCATTTCGCCATCTCACAGACCAAGGAAACGCTGGAAACCTTCATGGTACGTCTACGGCACTTATTGGATGCAGGGGGTGTCCAACGAAATCAAAACGAGCACTGGAAACGTCAGTGATGCTCGAACAAGGCGATACACCCAGTACCAGACGAAACAGCCTAACGGCTTACCTGCGTCGCCCAAAACGCCTCCAAACGGCCTCGTGAACCCTCCTGGGACCCTCAGGGACCCTCGCCGACGTGGACGGATCAAAACGAAACCTAAAAACGTTAGTAGATCCAAAGGGAGAGGCTGCACCGTGCACCTCATACCCTACACCACGATTTCGCCACCTCGCGATGTTGCAACGCACCTCTGGAACACGGCGAATACTTATTGGCGGCAGGGGGTGCCTCCTGGACGGATGCAGAACGACAATAAACTTGTTGTATTCAAAACGGCGGCCCTCGCGATCACGGTAGAAGGTCAAGACGCGCGCACACTACGTGCATTACCGAAACAGGAAATCGCCACAACGCGGCGTGGCAAACACGGCCACACAACGCTCGCACACCACTTGGACTCGAAGCTGCTATTGCAGCAGTTATACTCAATTTTATTCAGATTTTGGTATACATTTTTTATTGAGTCCTATATTCTTCACCCCTACCTGATCACACAGTGGAGCTTCAGGGGGTGTGTTGGAGTTTGAATCACCCCTGTGTGATACCCTAATTTGGTGCGAGTTTCATGTGCTTACATAAGCACTTAGAGCGCACATAGTACTATAGTTTTGGTACTATTCCCTCAGTAGTTGAGTCACTACTGAGGGTAAGCCTACATATATTTCATATTAGACTACTTACTGATACCTTGTAGCTGCCTACAGGTACTTCAATATACATAGTAGTTGAGTCACTACTGAGGCTGCCTACAGCCCTTTTCTACAGTAGGAAACCCTTCCCCATCATCTTAGAGTCAGTTGACCACCCCTTCGAGACGCCATCAGCCCCTTCGAGACCCCAGATGCTTCGAGACTCCCAGACGAACCCCGAGCCCTTCGAGACACACTCGTGACACAGACGCTTCATTAGATGCACCCGCTTCGTTCATAGACATAACCAGATGTTATATCATCATTTTTCTTGTGCATATTGCAGTCGAGCGAGGCTGCAAATTTGAGAGTTAAGTGTTCAAGTCGCAACGGCGACTAGCTTCAGTTTTGGTGGTCAAAACCACCTTGAGACATATCATACAAGGTTTCTGCATCCTCCTCCCCCCTTCATGGTTCGTTGCCACACCCCCAACCCCCCATAGACATTTGAGGTCGCATCGAGGTGACCCCACCTCTTCGTTTTACCCTTCGAGACTGACTGTTGACAGTCGAGGCTCGCGTTTAACCCTGGTACTGCTGTCAATTATCAATTACGACGTGATATATATTCTTTTGAGCTTCATATATACTACTCATGATGGAAGAAGCATCCAGACTGTCTTGAGCCCCACTTGAGTCCCCCCCAGAGTTCTTGGGGCAGGCCGAGGACTTGCCACGTTACCTCGAGGACGTAGCAGAGTATGGTAAGGCCCAGGGCGCAACAGATACCTCGTCGCTCATCCAGTTTGCAATCGACGGAGCACCACCCCACACTGGAAGGCTCTGGAGCTATCTTGTGGCCAGTGTGCCAATCTTCGAGCAATGGGAGAACTTCCAGGCACTCGTGACTCTCCAGTACCCTGAGGTTGAGCCAGTCAAGGATGTCCTCGAGTACTTCGAGGAGTTCTATACCTTCCTCAAGGGGACTCGTCGCAGCGAGCTAAGCTCAGTTGCAGCTCTAGGGGACTACCTTCGTCATTTCCAGGTCTTGTTCTTGGCCCTGGTGAGTTGGAATGTCTTGGAGTTGAGCCATCGAGGCCAGCTATTCCTTCGAGGCCTCCCACCACAAGTCAAGCTCGAGGTTTCGAGGAGGCTTGCATCCAGGTACCCCCTGTTCGAGTTGGGCCGCCTGTGGCCTGTCAAGGTCATTGTTTGTGTTACAAAGGAGGTTATCGAGGAGGGGGTAGGCCACTCACCCCCTCATCTAGTTTTGAAGGATACCTCGTCAGCTTGCGAGTTCCCCGAGGAACCCTCTCAGCATGTGCACTTGCCCTTGATCAGTTCCCCATCAGACACCCCTGTGGAGTACTCTCAGTCTCGTTCTAGAAGATGCTCCCAGGGAGAGGCACACTCGAGCTCAAAGCTTCCCCCTCGTTCCCCCTTCGAGGCATGCCCTTGACCTTTGAAGACTCCCCCTCCTTCCCCCGAGGATGCTTTGAGCAGCTCATCCCCTCGCTGAGTCACTAATGCAGGCTCGTGGCACACTGTGGTTCAGCCACAGCAGTGTGTCCTGGATAAGCAGGCTGGTGAGTCGGCTTTGGACTTGCTTCGAGGCTCGAGAGAGGACCAATGGTCATGTCCATGTCGAGTTGACCATTTGGAGAGTACAAAGGTTTTCCCCCCTCATTCCCAGTTCATGTCTACTAGGGCTCGTGACCTTGGTTTTGCCTCGACTCGCTCTCGTCAACCTTGTGAGTCCTCGAACACCCCCTCGAAGAGCTCGTCCTGTCTCGTGCCTCCCTCGAGGCACTCTCCTTGTCCTGTCCCCTGTTGTGGGTCATGTCCAGGGAGGTCTTGCTTGCTTCGAGGGACCCCAGCCCCACTGTCGAACCCTGCCCCTGCGAGTTTTGAGTCCCTTTCAAGAGTGTCAGGTCGCTCACTTCCCCTTCAAGAGGCTATGGCTTCGAGCAGGTATCCCTCTGCCTATCGAGAGGTCCCGAGGTGCCAAGTTTGGCCTCGAAGATTTGGTTTTTGTTTCTTCTGTGGTTGCGAGGGGCACATTCGAGTGCAGTGTGGAGTTTTTGCCTCGTATCTAGTGGCAGGGAAGTGTGGGGTGGTTCGAGGTCGCATTGTGCTACCTACAGGTGAGGAGATCCCTCGTGAGGCGCTCGGGCGCACATTACAGGCTCGTTTGGACTTCTGGCCCCTCACTCGTGGCCCAGGAGGGTTTGCTTCTGGGTTAACTTTCCCTCCTTTGAGTTCAGGATCAGTCCCACCCCTTGCCACCTCTCGAGTTCGACCTGAGATGACTCCGAGGAATCCTTTGAGGTCATGAGCTACCCAGTCCCCTTCGAGGGTCGAGTGGTCCCCTCCAAGCTACCCTCGAGCTCCCCCCGAGCTTCATTCCCCCTTCGAATCACCCTCGAGTTGCTTTAACTGCATTTCCCCTTCAGCTGAGTAGTAGTTTTGTTTCTTTTATGTGGTTTGTTTTGTTTTGAGCTCGCATTTTCACATTTCTAGCTAGAGTTTTGTTTCGAGGATGATACCCTTGCCTCGGATTATGATACAGCTTGGTAGGTGATGACTGGGGACAGTCATTATTTAAAGCCACCCTTGGATGTAGGGAAAGTATCCTCACTACCAGGATATTTCATTTATTTCATTGTTTTTACTTACTGATTTGTTTTCTTTTATCTTTTCTTGTCCTTTTTTACTTAGTGTTTGCACGCATTGTGGCTTATGTAAGCCCGTGCGAGTACCTCGAGTGTACTGTACATACTTCCTATTCCTAGGGTCCTTATACTCTCTTCTCTACAATGGATGGCCTTAACCTTATCCTCAGACATTGTCAGACCATCAGGAGATAGGAAGAATCCGAGATACTCTATGGACTCTGAATGGAACTCGCATTTCTCCGGTTTGGCATACAAGCTGTGTTGCTGGAGTCTGCAAAGTGCCTCACAAACATGTTTCTTGTGATTTTTGATATTATCGGAGTAAATGAGGATGTCATCTAGGTAGACAATGATGCAAACATCTAAGAGGTCCACAAAGATGGAGTTGACAAAGCGTTGAAATGCTGCTGGGGCATTGGTAAGTCCGAACGGCATTACGAGCCATTCATAAGATCCATAGCAAGTCCGGAAGGCCGTTTTCCACTCATCTCTGTCAGCGATGCGCACGAGATGATAGGCATGTCAGAGATCAATCTTAGTGTATACCGTAGCTCAACTAGGTGAATCGAGTAAGTCCGAGATGAGAGGAAGTGGGTAGCAATCCTTTGTTGTGATCTTGTTGAGACCCCTGAAGTCAACACACAGGCAAAGAGACCCATCCTTCTTTTTGACAAAAAGGACTGGGGTGGCATACGGAGAGGATGTCAGGTGGATAAAGCCTGTAGTGAGGTTTTCATCAATGAAAGTCCAAAGAGCAGTAAGCTCAACTGGGGAGAGGGAGTAGAGGATTCCCAGTGGCGGAGTAGTTCCTTCCTCTAATTCAATTTTGAGATTGAACTCTCAGTGGGGCGCAAGCATGGAAGCTTTTGCTTTACTAAACACATCAGCGAAGTCGTGATAGTCCAAGGGTACCAATGATAAGTCCAGTGCATCCTGCATGGTGGCAGCCTGGAGTTTGGCATTATCTTGGGGTCGAACTTGGAGGGAGAACTGGAGTGAGCCATCTAACTTACAAGCGCACAGGAAAGCTGCAGCATTGATCAGAGAGATGTTGGGTGCTTGGAGGCTGGGTGGAGAAGAGGTGTCAACCGTGGGTGGAGAGGTGGGGTTTGGAGAACCGTGGAGGGTATCTCTGGAGTCTCCCAGAGATAGTTCTGAGGCAGAGGGTGACGTCGGCGCTGGCAAACGAGATGCAAGGTTCTGGAATTTAATACTGCCCAATACCCAATCAATCAACGGATTGTAGCGGGTGAGCCAGTTATGTCTGAGAATGATCTTACACTCTGAATCCAGCGGAGTTACATAGAAGGTCATATCGGTGACATCTCCAGATGGGAAATGGATGGAAAGTTTAGCAGCCTTATCGATGGATGTCATTGTCACACCGTCGAACAAACAGAGGACAAGAGATGGAATGGAATATGTGGAAAGGTGGTGCATACTGGCAAAAACGGAATCTACAAAGCAGTGGGTTGAACCTGAGTCTATTAAGGCTGAAATTTCCGGAATATCATAAGAGTCAAGAGTCACAGAAGGCTTCAATGAAATTGGATTCGAAAGAGCGGACACGTTGAGGCATGCCTCCACAGGTGCACAGCCAGTATCAACGCAACTCCCAGGCTGTGTGGAGTTCTGAGAGCTGCTCTCTATTTTTTTGCCTCAGCGGAGGCAGTCGGTTTGGGTTCCGACTCAGTTGCCATGGCTGCATGGGCTTTGGCTGTGTGGGAGGTGGACCTGGGGCACTCCTTGGCTTTATGTCCAGTGTTTCCACAGAACATGCAAAGGTTCTGCTCGAAGTGTCTCTTCCGTTCTGCTGGAGTTAGCTTTCCATCTTTTCCGAGCTTGTTGGCAAGAGTGGAGGTTTGTCCAGAGTTCGTCTGATTGTTAGCAAGTTTTGGAGTGGAGCTGGACATGGCTGGGATACTCATCGTGGAGGACTGGGTTCCATTACCAGACTTCTGCTTATCCCCTTTGTTACTGGGGTTAGACTTGCTACCGGTACTGGTTCCGGAGTTTCCTCCCGAAGACTTGGTCTGACGAGCGACCTCGTCCTTACGTTCCCAGTAGTGTGCATCGATTTCCTGTGCTAATGTACGCAAGCCATTCAGCATGGTTGGTTTTCCGACCCTACTGAGTTCATCTTTAATGCAGTCCGGAAGTCTGGAGTAGAATAGATGACGCAAGGCACCATCTCTGTAGCCTCGGATCTGAGAGGCTAAACAGTTAAAGTCAACCACATAGCGGTTGACGCGATGGTTCTCCTTCATATGAAGATGATTGAGTTGGTGCTCAGCATCGGCAACAGGGTCATGTGGTCTGAAGGTGGTCTGAAGTTCCGCCACGAAGTCCAGCCAACTGTCCATCCACAAGGGACGGTCTGCTGGATCTCCGGTGTTAAGAAGGTCCGGTTTGAACCACTCAAGGGCCATGCCCTTCAGGTATGACTGGGCGTATGTAACCTTATTTCTATCTTGGCAGAAGGCCTTTGGGCGATCCTGGAAACATAACTCGCACTGGACCAAGAAGGTCCAGAGCTTCTTCGGATCTGTTCCATTGAAAGTGTCTGGTTCTCGGACTTTGGCCCTAGAAGAGGACGGCTCTCCTGAGCTGCGAGTGGAGCACGAGAGATGATCAACTGCAGTGGCTAGATTGTGCAAAACTGCCAGTTGGGGCTCCAGTTCATCTGGAGTGTCTACAAATGGATTATCATCTTCGTCTTCATCTTCATCGCCATCATCATCATCTGGGTTATCATCCCCAGGATTGTCACCTCCTGGGCCATCACCACCAGGCTCGTATCCTCCGGCAAACTCCAGAGTACAACGAGGCACTGATGCTGATCATCTGCTGGACGGACCAGCTCTTTGGGTAGGCGTAGGGGTTGGATCCCCTCTAGCAGAGAAGCTACGGAATTGGCTAATGGATGGTGGAGCGTGCCTTTTACTGGCCAATGCGATCTGAGCATTTGATCGGTGAATATCAGTGACAGCTGCTCGCTCCATGGTTTCTGCCGCCACCGAATGAGTGCGAAGTTGAGTAGTCATAGTCATTGGGGGTGTGGGTGGGTGAACTCGTGCAAGCGTGAGTTCGAATATACTGTCAAGACCGGTTCTCAATGGTCTCCGAGAAGTCCAAGGTCGGGGATAGACGGAGGGGCAAAGTCCGGAGGGTCAGAGTAGCATACAACCTGTACACTTGGAACTTGCAGAGTTCCAGAGGTCGGAGCAGAGCGAGATCGATGAGTATCTTATTTGATATTCGAACTGAGGTGCTACAACGTATGTACATGGGGTTTTATACTAGAGGGAACATTCTGAGGCAATGTCCGGGTAACAAAACTCCAGAGTGCAGTGCGGAACGTTGACAATGTTCCTACAGGCTGTACCGGAGTATCGGTCAGTCCGAAAGTCCGAAAGTTAGACTACAAGTACCAAAACAGTTAGGCATATGGTGGTGGGAAGAAACTACTCTAAATATGGAACGGAACGGAGTAACGGATCAAAACTATAAACGGAAACAGAGCGGAGTTCCACAATGGACCCCCGAGAGCCTGGACTGAGCCAGAAGCACTCGGACTTAGGCCCGGACCATGTGCACGTGTCACAGATGTGACACTCTACCAAATCAGTGTGTGCAGGGAATCCCACATCTGCTGTTGAGGTCCTGAAGGACCTTATACTCAAGTTCTACAGAAGATTTCCCTGTCATGCTGAGTTCAAGTTTGATGGCATATGGTTTGCTTTTAAAAATGTTCACCGCCTTGTATATGCTGGCTGCAAGGTAGCAGTCAATTCACAACATGGCACAAGTGGGTTATCAGCCCATTACAGCTTGAACCTACCAAATGTTCCTAAGCCAAGTTGCTCTCTTACATGATACAGTATCTACCATCCACTTGAATTGGAACTAGACTCATCTTGATACTGGGTGAGTCATCAGTTTTGAAGGTTGGTTAGAGTTGAAACTAGGCAGGAAACTTACAACCATGGCAACTGGTCCACACAATGAGATTGCTGGAAGTTGGAATGCTTCAATAACAATGCAGTCAACTTCAGCGATGAGCTGTCCTATTATGGAGCTGATTAGTAAGTAGTAAGTACCAAATGAGTCAGTTCCTTCTGCAAGAAACCACCACATCGTTGATGGTGACCACTTATTCTGGCACAGGTTCATATACCTATGCTTACTTCTATTCCAACAGGACCTTGTACCAACCAGCATGCAGTGTCATTGGCTGATACTACGGCCTCTACAGTGCAGACAGCTTCTAATGACTTCATCCATGCTAAACCAGTCAAATATTCATCAACTCCACTTCTAAATGGCAAGATCGAGTCTCAGACCCTGGAAGCATGTTGTGTTGGCACTATGGATGACACCTGCTTACATCCAACAACTCATTGCAAGCATATTATCAAAGTGCTGTGAGGAGTCTGTGATGATGAGTTCATGGTGAGTAAATAGACAGATTCCGATGAAGTGGGACCCATGTTTTCTGTTTCAGGAGGTTTCCAACTTCAATCAGCATGAGTTTGAGATGTTGTGCCATATGATTGATGAAGAATGTCCTGATATGCCATGGAAGCTGAAGTAAGCCCTACCTAGGTTTCTCTTCTAGTATATGAATGCTAATTGTGTTTCAAACATCGATAGGCTCATGTTTTTTGTCAAACAAAACTTCCCTATGATCCAGCTTGTGAGTGCTATCCATGAAGCGCCTATATCTGAACTCAATAGCATCCTTTCTTGCTTCCAACAAGTGTCTTACCCTTGTAACATTGTTCACATCCAAGTCAGCATGAACAGTGACATGGAAGGGGAGTTCATTTCTGCTATCCCTGACCTCACCTTGACCATGTCATCGATGAAGGGTAACAAGATCCAACATTTTCCTCTAATTGTAGAGTGCACTTTCTCTCAGCCTTGCCAGAAAGTTTTCGAAAAGGTTGCCATGCTGATTTCTGCACATCCCAAAGTACTTATGGTTGTCATTGTCCTGATCAATGAGTCCCCTGTTACCAGTCGCCTTCTGACAAGTCTTTGGCATGGAAGACATTTGCAAATCACCAGGACTCTCTGGACCTTACAGGTTTCACATCATTATGTGATGTCGACTCCAGTGATGTAGATGTGGATGAAGATTTCATGGTTCCTGTTGTCATTGCTGGTCACACCTGGTTCTGTATCAGCAGTGTTGATTATTATGTCTGGCTGAAGCACACTCCGAACACTGGCAATGAAGGGAGCTTGCCTGTGAGCATGATCAGGGTGGACCCTGACACCACAGTCAAGCAGTCAGAGTGGAGTGTGCATGGTGTATGTTTACACAGCTGATACAATTCACCTAGAACTCATGAAATTGTAGGAACTCCCCAGGAACAAGGACCTGGTGTTACGATTCACACCTTGCTGTGGGACTTTCTTTCTCCTCTCAACTGTTTGGTACTGTTGGCTTTGTTCTATGCATTTCATTCTTGTTCCTTTGACTCATGCTTTGGCTCAGCCAATAGCAATATCTTCTCTCAACACATGTTCAACACATGTAGGACTCTGGCCAATGGCCTTTATCCCTTAGCTACATGAGGTCGCCTTGAGGCCTCTCTCTCTGTACTATATATAGTCCCCTCTAGTCTAGAGTAGACCCTCAGACTAGAGCTGGCCAATCTACAGGCCAGTTCCTCAGAACTTCGAACTTGAGCTTCCCAGCTCTCACTCAGAACTATGATAAATCCTTCAGACAGAAGGTTACGATCATCGCATCATAGAACGACTACTTGGGCTCAACCTGCATTACAGACTTCGGTCTTAGTGTAACAAAAGCTCTAGTCTACATCCCAGCCATCGTGCCCGACTGTCCACTGTTTAGTGAGACACCATTTTCTCTCGAAGGAACAGATTGTGGGCAAGCCCACTTGAACCACATGAACCTGAACCTGAGTCATCAAGCTCAGACACTGAACATAGTGCTGTTGAAGCACACACCCCAACTGACCCAAACCCCTCACCATCTGAGGACAATACCGGCTTCCTCCAGAACACCCTCCAGAACGTATTATCCTCTTTAGGATCACCCCATCCCCTTACCTCTCAACCTCGCCTTAAACCCAGAAGCCCATTTACCATGTCAGGATCTGGATCTGGTGGCCTTGGCCTTGGATCAAAGGGTGGAGCTACCATTGCTCCAAGACCCACCAAACTGAAGATCAGCATGCTGTTTGAATATGATGGTAGCCACGAAACTGCTATGTCCTGGCTGTATTCAGTCAAGGCATACCTATTGATCAACCAAGATGTCTATGACAACGATGATAAATGTGTCACATATGCCCTCTCCCATATGAAAAAGGGGGTAGCCCAAGCATGGGCAACGACTTTCTACCAGGCAGCCCTGGAGAAACAGAATCCCAGCTTTGGGACAATAAAAGATTTCGAAAAAGATTTCAAAGTGGCATTTACCCCAGCTGACACCACTGGTGCTGCCATCGCCAAGATCAGGACCCTGAAACAAAAAGGGTCAATTGAAGAATACATTTCTGAATTCAGAACTGCTGCTGCTCGCAGTGGCATCAAAGAAGATGCAGCCCTCATTGAGTTCTTCGCCACAGGACTCAAACCAGCACTAGTCCACCAAATCTATGGAATGGACAAAGTACCAACAAAGATCAAAGAATGGTATGAAAAGGCCATGCACTTCGAAAACCAATGGCAGAAAGCTCGTGCCATCATGGGAAGAATTGACAACAAGGGAAAAGGGAAGTCCTACCCCCGACCCCGATTCCAATGACAGGAAGAGAGAGACCCCAACGCCATGGACATTGATGCGGTCAGACTCTCTAAAGAAGAAAGAGATCACCATCTCAAAAATGGCTTGTGCTTTGGATGTGGAGAGAAGGGACATATGTCCCGAGATTGCCCCAGCCGAAACAAAACCCCTGCTAAAAAGGTTAAGCAAGTGAAGAAAGAAGAATCTGATGATGAAGATGAGGCCTCCGTGGCCCTGGTCAAATTGACCAAATTCCTTGGAAAGGGTTTTTGAATGGGGAACCAGAGTTGACACCTGGAACCCCTGAACAGTATATCTTGTATGTGGCCTCTCCTGTAAAAGTATCTTCTCTCCCTGAGAGAGTTATGAAAATCCCCATTTCTGTTTTCACGAGAGCCACTGGAGAACAAGTCATCAACACCACTGCCCTAGTAGATTCTGGGGCAGAGATATCTTGCATCGACTGGACATTTGTCCAAAAGAACAGACTCCCCACTGAACGACTCCCCAGACCCATTTTGGTCACCAATGCCAATGGATCCCCAAATGAAAAGGGATGAATCCTGTTTACTGCCACCTTGTTTGTCAAAATACAAGGAATAACCCACAAGGAGGAGTCACGATCTGCCAGATCACGAGCAATGGTCGTCAGAATCTTCTCTTCCCGACGTTCGGCCAGCCTGTCACGCGCGAAGCAAAAGCAGGACCCGAGTCCGCCCACATTCTTGATCCATGCGGCAATTGTATGTGCAATGGCCGACTTTCCTCTCCCAGCCTGCCCCTGGAGCCACATGATACGAGGAGCGTCGACATGAAGATCAATGATCCAGTTCATGATGCGTCGTAAAACCTCTATCCTCGTGCCATCGAGACATATCTTAGCCGTGTCAAGGCCTGCGCCACCAGCGTAAGCCATGCCTTCAAGGTTCAGGTCTCCCAATATGCGGTGCACGTTTATCTGAATATCCCGCACCGTGCGATCGCGGTACTGCTGCATTAAATCATTTAGGGTGGTGGTGTAGTCGTCGACGATGGCTTGCGTTTTGGAGCCGATGTTCTTTCCTGCCCTTTTCCCTAAGAATAAATTGTGTCAATACGTACAGCCAAGAGGGCTATGATAAGACTTACAGAATTTCTTTGTTTTGGAATAGTCTTTGATAAACTGTACAGAGTCGCTTATCACCCGTGCAATCTTCGCAAGCGTATCTTTCATGTTATCTACACTGTTGATGATATCTTCGGTAAGAAATTCGTAGACGCTTCGGATCGTTTGCAAGAGGCTGGACACCGCCATGTCTAGGTTCACTTGATTCATTAGCAGCTACGAATCACTTTGTGAGATGACGAATGCATGGGAGATCGGGCGACGTACCTGAGAAGCAGCCGACAAAATCCCCAGTGCAATCTGGGCATAGGGATGCACCTAAAGAAATGCACTCCAATACACCGAAAGAGCAGAAAAAACGGAAAGAATTACGTTGGCAAGGCGTGGGGCGATTTGGTTGAAAAGTCTTAAAGGAGCAGCATAGGTATCGGTCAAAATCCGGATTTCGTTGAATGCAACGTTCGCATCGTCGATGATATCGACAGCGCCTGTGCTGAGGACAGACATGGAAGTCGGGTTCTCGAAGGCTCGTTCTGCACCACCGACCCCCGGCACCGGCTTTTGCTCTGCCTCAATGGGTGCTATTTGATTCCGTCCATTACGCCTGGTTAGCGCACTCTCGGTCAGAAGCAGTAGGTCATATACATCCTGGGAGGGAACTGCCTGGGGTTGTCCCTGCTGCTCCTGTGTTCCATCCGCACTTGTGCCAACTTGTTCTGAAGTGACGGAATATGGCTGACTGCGGTTCGACTGTTGGAGGAAGCGCCTCATCCTAGCAAGTCTGCCCCGAAAAGGGTTTGTCGATATTTCAATTGTGGGGCAGATATCTGCAGCGGAGGCTTGCGACGGTCCTTGGAACAGTTTTTTACCGTCGATAAACACAATCGATCAGAAGGAACATAACTGGCGTACCGGCGAAAGATTAGACGTGGAACGGGACTTCCTAACTTTGAAGAGATGGCGTTTCTTTGGATGCTGGCGGGCCGTTGAGAAATGAGGATTCAGTGGACGATGTGTGGGTTCAATTCGTCGACGCTCGACTTGATGAGGAACCACCTGAGCGCCTATGGAGGTGCTGCGGACACATCCTAGTCCAGCATGTCACTCGTACACCCTCTACTAAATTGCCCAATTAAAGTAATATTATATAGAAATGTCACCTCTTGCACAAGCTGGGTATCAACGACAATACTGGCTCACAGGAAGAAACGGTTGGGTTTGTCACATTCCGTCAGTCGATTCAGACGTCCTAACTTACTCCATGGACGATACGCTAATGGTGCGCGTTGACCGGGAGTCGTCGTAATGAAGCAAATGTAGCGATCCTGATGATTGAATCGATCAAAGGGAGAATAGGTTATAAGATGAATGGATCAGGACGGTTGTTCATTGGAGAGGAGCACGTACAACTATATTTCGGGGAGAATTGTCGCAAAGTTAATCCCATCGGAAGCTCGGTTCCCAAACCATGCAAGCGACTGGATCCTTGAACCAATCGCGCAAAGGACAAAGCTTCAAACTTCTCTAGATCATCGGCATCACTATCTCAACTTGTCACATATCTGCAGCTTATCAGATCCAACGCTCCCTGCCATGAAATCGGATCACTCACCAATGAATCCCATAATATATATTGTTCTCGTGAGGTATCCAGTAGTAATTATTCTTTGTGCAAGTCACACAATCCATTACAGGCGCATTTCACCGTGAACCAGCCATATAAGAGAGAAAGAAGATATATCGTCCGAACCGTATTTCCTCACATTGTTCTCTCGCTTCTACGTTAGTCACTCGTGGGTGCATAAGGCTCTACCAACACCTTTGAGTCTCTTGGGACCGCGAACCTTTTCGGTCAGTAGAGGACGCTTAGAGATGTGGAAGACTTCGTCGTAGTGCTCGTGCGCTTGTTTCTGTAGCGTCCTTTGACGGATTATGCGGTACGCGCAATTTGACACGGCCGGTAGGGAAGACCGATTTAGGCGTGCATATATATGTAGAACATTTCTTCAGGAACAGTAATTGGTTCATCACAATGTTGTGCGTCTCAATTTCGTATGCCATGAGCTCCTGCACGAGATAAGGATTGGAACGTGCAAACGCGGAGAAAGGTTGTCTCTTCCTAATTTCAAAGCAAAAACCTCAGCGCATAGGAAAAGGAAAGAAAATACCCCTGGGTACATTAGCAGCACGAACGGGATCCTTGAACTGAACGTTGACCTCGTCAATGACAGCTGGCATCGACTCGAGCTTAGCAGATACGTCTTCTCGCTAATCCCGTCGATCGCCCATCATTGACGACAACTGTCTGAGTATTCGCCCGAGTCGACCGCTAAGAATACCGGTCTTACCGAGGGCCTTTTCGAGGATGAGCTGGGAACGAGTGGAAAGGGAAGGTGTGGCTGGTCGGTGCGGTATCGAAGGCGATGTCCGACTTTTGCGTAGATTTAACGTGTTTGTAGGGGGCGGGGTCATCCCCAGACGAGTCTATCTATTTATGTGTACCGCCAACGAGAAACTGCTGATGATAGAGGTGCGTACTGAGTTCATGATCTCGGTGAAATCCATCACTCCGTCGACGCCCGGAATGGCGAACGCCAGATCTTGGATCATAGACCCCACCATGCCATTCTGGTCGCTGTGGCCCACCACAAGATTGGCATCCAAACCACACGCGTGCACCACACACAGAAAGTGAGGGACGCTTACACTGTTTGATGAGTCGAACGTCTCCACTGTGTAGAGGTTATCAAAACTGTTGACTTTCGTCACGTCCTTGACCGATGGCGTCGGAGAGGTTGTGTGCAGGGTGGTTTCGCGTGTTCAGAGAATAGTAGTAGGCCAATGATACGTTTATGATCTGACACGCGACGAGGATGGATTCGCAACATTGAACTAGCGGTATGGCAAGAGTAAAGTGATCAGACGAGAAGAACTCGGTATGTTCGGATCACCCCACCAAAATTGGCAGGTAACACTAAACGGGCCGCATCGCGTGCGCCGAATGTTCCGACACCCATCTGCTTGGATCTTCGTAGTGTCCAAGAAGCAGTCTAGCAACTAGAAGAATGGGTGGTTCCCAATCGAAAACAGATGCTTCGCCAAAAGTTATTCACAGTGGAACACCCGTAGAGGTTTGTCAAAACCTTTGGTCCCTTCCCACTAACCAACTATGTTTTCTTTCTACCATCCGGGCAAAAAGTTCTCTCAGGATGTAGTGGACTACCTCTCAGACCGTATGGCATCACCCCAGACGACCCCGGAACGACAATCTGCCCTGGACAACCATATACGATCACGTATTCAAGCCGAGATACAAGCACTTCGTGCCGAAGAAGAGAAAGTACAGCAGGAAATTCAGCGTGTTCTGGAGAAAGAGAACCTTGACCGCGAAGTCGGCTCTACTTTAGGAGATGGTGGCGTCGCTCAGGATGAAGCAAAGAACAGTGCGACGCTCATTGGCGATTTGGAAGAGATTAGAGCCAAAGTGGATAGATACCAAGCGCGACGTCAGCTCGGAGACTTTCCCTCTGTGTCGGAAGCAGGAGAAGCGGTCGTATCGTGTTACAGGTGTGTATCTCGTTAGTTGTTTCCCGAGATATGCGTTTGTGGCTAAAGGGTGTTACTTCGGCAAGGTCAAACGAATCGACGCCTTTGGAATGTTGGAAACAGGTTGCGCGGTTCAAGGCAGCCGTGGCCGATGCCGAAACGGTAAGTGATAAGGTCGACGGATTCTCAGTCATTATTTACCCTTATATAAATCTCCGAACAGCAATATTTAGCGTCGCTGCGATAATCCTTATTGCTCATGCAGCGTGCTCAAAGATCTGTAGGGCGTGAATATTCCCTTTGGGCCGTATAGAACAATATATTGAAGATACCGCTGTCTGGAAACACTTATATCGCAGAGATCGTGCGCATACATAGGTGGTTAACATTCGTAACCTCCTGCTGCGATGAACAAACATACTCGGCAGTCGCGCGATGTACTTGCGCTGGAAAGGTAGGAACAACGTTTGACTTCATGCAGTTTCTCTGCAGAGGTCCCATGCAACCCCGAACACTGGCTAGGGCTTGTTACAGTTAAGGAATGAGGTAAGATAAATGCCAACCGTATCAACCACTAGCACAAGATAGTTAGCAGCGACTGACGATCTCCGCCGTTATCACTGCGGCATTATGAGCCATATGTCGACCAAAGTCACGCCATCGTCTCGTGGTCACTGTCTAATGCAAAAATCTACCCGAAGTTACACATTTTCAAGTGCCGTCCGATCCAACTTCGCCTTTCGAACGACATGTAAACCTTTGCGTACGCCAAGCGTCTCCGAGCACATCCTCGGCAGGAGATCCTGGCAGTTTTCCACATGCGAGGAAAATGATATACGTTACACCAATGGCAAAGGTAGGACTCAGCTTCCTGTGAGATGTCACAATTTGTACATGGTTCGCCTGGAATGCTTCCGCTTTTTTGCTTTTATCGGTCTTTCCGCACAACTTGCAGAGTGACGGGCGTGGAGTGGACGGCAGTGGGAGCAGGTATGTCTGAGCGTCACACTTGTAATTTTGAAGTAACAGGAGTCGATGATTCAGGGGTTCGAGCCGTTGGTCATCCTTCACAGAGGACCAGTCCCCGCCGTGACAGTGCCCCGAGAAATGTTTGTCGTTGAGAAGGGACTGCATTGACCATCGTACCGTAGGAACCACTACTATCACCACGGTCCGTCAACGGACAGCACACACATACTTGAGCCTGGGACTTCACAACTCTACTACATCCACAGGTCTGCTCACCGAAGTGTGGTCTAGGAGCTCGCCTGCCGTAGCGGTGCCTCGTTACGAAGGGACTCAAACATACCTTGGGAACCACCATTCGCGTGACCCTGACGAAATGGGCGATATCTGCTCAACTTCGGTACCTCAGGGTACTTATGTATAAGCAACCTCGAATTACCACCTGCCTCCAAACTCAAAGTGTTGTGCCTGGGCTGACGGTAAAGATTATCGCTCTCCGCTCATCCTGCGGCTCTTGAGCCACTGACTCAGTCAGCCCCTTGATCATCTACACATTGTCACGGGTACCTGCCAGTGGCGAGCAAGTGGCGGATGCCAGTTGAGTAATGTTCACCGGAGCCGGAAACCCGTTCCCTCTTTTTTACGGCGCGAATATTGATGCTTGGATCTCCGATCCACATTGGGATTTCATGTAGGGCCCATCTAGGCATGCTGTAAACAAAGTGCCTGCCGTCCACGACGATCTTGTTTCTTCTAGTACTACTGCCCCTGCTGGTATGGAATATCGTTGCATTGATCAGTGTCATTGCACTGAGTTGGAGTACCTCACGCTCCGATCGTCGCGTGCCGTGCTACTTTGAACTACCACACCCCTTAGCATGATTCGGACACGACCGCAGGTCTTGTGAGTCTTTCGTAAACATAATGTGGACATGACACTTAACACTGGGAATTCCCCTGCGTGCAGGGAAGTAAGGATTGTGGTCTCGCGACGCGTCCCAGGGAGTTCCTGATCAACGCCAAGGAAATCTCGATAAAATCTTCCTTATGGCACCCGCGCTAGTGTATGTAGTGTGGGGGTGCATTATGGTGCTCTTACGTAGAACATCTAACGCGAAGCAGTACTCTCGGGTCATTCTAAAGCCCAGGTCACTCACCACTTATTCCGAGGTAACACTCATATTAGTCTGGCCCGGATATCCCGGAGCGATAGCGTATGCCCGTCTGTCAACGTTGTCGAGATACTCGTCGTGATCATTTAAACCGCCTATATATTTGGGCACTATCATGATAATAGGAGTGCATATCGGCATGTACTTTATTCACTGCATCCGACTCCCTTCCGTGTCATCGCCCGGGAGAGACCGCGACGCCACGGTACCGACGATAAGACGTCAACGAGTCACCCGTGCCCGCCCTGCGCTGAGCGATGGCGTTGATCATCCGATAGTGACTCAGGTTACTTCGACATCTTTCCCTGCATCCCGTAAAGGTACATGCGATCAATCAGAATTGATCCCATCCATGGCATCATACTTACATATGAATGTGGTGACTTGCAGGGATAATGTTTGTTCCATTCATTGCTCGAGTCCACTAGTGTCGCATGTCATCCGCCTGTGCATACTTGGTTAGCGGAGACACTCCTAAGACGTCATTTATGTAGTGTCGAAACCAGCCGTTCTAGGAAACCGGACAAACCCGGCGCATGTCGGGCTTTCTTTAGTCTGTCAGCAAGGACTAGTATTTAGTATGCTCCGAGAAAACTTGCCCATACTTGGAGTAGCGAGAACTGTTTCGCCACGAGCCTCTTGCTCGGTACGGAGCTAACCAGAAATGATAAATAACGATGATAACATTAATGCACCGGCGCGCGGCGCTCGACCACGACTACATACAACAGTTTAACATCAATCGTACATAACAAACTTCTTATACAGGTATATGTCAAGCTTCGTGGGCCACGCAATCACCTTCCACCACGCAGTGTTGCAGGACTATGCAACGATGAGAAAGGAATGGTGAAATGCGGCGAACGCCGGCAGCTCCACGAAAGCATGATGGATGAGAAAAGGGAATGGCAATAATGTGGTCCGTATCGTGGGGGAGGCGGAATGGAGAAAGGACAAGGTACCGCAGATCTGCGGGAACGAAGTCTAAGGGCCATAGATAGCAAACGAATCGTCTTACAAATGATCCAACATAACACCGATCTGGGAAAGACGACTTCCAGACGAGAACACTCCGAATCGCAAAGCCGAATCCTGTCTAAACAATCGAGAACAGTCAAAAAATACAGTCAAATGGGCAGTACAGCAAGCAATACACTAAAGGGACTGAAAACCATCCTGCAGGATGTATATATCACAATTCCAAAAAGGAAACATACTCGCGATTTTCGGGAAGTGTGGGCAAGGATTGTACACTCATGATGCTCCTTGACGCGGAGGAAGAGTACGACGAAATTGTGGAGGCCCCATCTCCGGAGTGGCCACTGATACTGGCCCGAGGGAAACTGGGACAGTCGGGTGACGAGTCTGGGTTATCATCGTTGGTGGTGGTGTCAATGATACTGGCGTGGTCAAGAGGGGAAGTGGATGATCGATGGGGTCTTTTCCACATTTTGAGAAATATCCGCTTTTTCCCAGATCTTTGTTGGTCGTCTTGGGACGGGCGGGAACACGACGGGCTATCTCTTGGCTCGATGTGGTCGTTCGAACCGCCCTCGGCCCCGATATCTGATGCGACTCTCCCGAGACCTTCACTGTTGATCAAATGGCTGAAGATCAAACGTCAAAATCGAGGTTAATAGATGGGGATTGGGGGAAATCGCATAAAAAAAACTTACAGTGCGTCAATACCCGTGTGCTCAGGGGGTTTGCGACGGCCTTTCCGCGCCAAAGCGGAACACGGGGGTTTCGATTTTGAGCGACGGTTGTTATGAATGTTGCCCATGCCTCCCCGCCCGGAAGATGCCTATAAGATAGTCAAATGAACGCCATCTACGTTAGCCGTCTGTCGGACTCACCACCACTTTCGACTCCTCGTGATGTTTGCGAATTTGTTGCTCATAGCGATGTTCCGTCTCTCTATACTCACTGAGTATGGTAGCGGCTAAAGTGTGATCTGCTAAGTCCGGGGAAGGTAGTTTGATGTTTCCGTTGCCGCCTCGACCAACAGAAACAACCTGTGAATGTTCCTTGTATATGAGTGGGCACTTCTTCGCAAGTGGATGAACCCACTCTGCACGAAGAACCTTCTTTGTCCCGTAAGGAGACGGCGTCGGAGGCATCTACGGATGATAGCGAGCTGCGCCCCACTGACGAGCGTCGGATGTTTCCAGATCCTCCTCGTCCAGAAGACATCTAAAGTAAAAGAAGTGTCAAAAGCTTAAAATTCAGGGCCAGAAGTTAGTGATTGCACTCACGAACGGATCGCGAACTGTGGATAGGGAGGGTCGAGGAGACTGGACGAGAGCCATGGGGAACGCGGGACAGGAATGTGGTGAAGTACAGGAAGTGATTCAAAGTGGATTAAAAAGGCTTGCACGAGCATCAGGACCGGCCTTCTTTTAAACTGGTTTGGCACAGGTGTAGACTTCACAGCTGGGACAAAATGGTCGTCCGATAAGGATCCTCATTAGCGCTCAAATGTGACAAAGTGGGACACATGTCATCGTCCAATGACTTACGGTATCCTTATCTATTCATGTCAGTCTCTGTCAAACGAGCGGTCGTCATCCAGTGTGCAAGTGCGGCTTCGCGACGCGAGAGTTACTATCCCCACTGCTGTGAACTTTGCGTTTCCAGGTCCCACAGGGAAATTCTGATGGCGTGTTGAACGGGAATTTGTGCTTTGCGATAGCATGGTTATCACCGGAACGGTTGGTTGGCGCGTTGGAGCAGCTAATCTGCGCACCCACCGGAGCACGGATCGCACCGTGTATTACGGACCGAGAGGGCGCGATTGGAGGGATTCGACGAATGAATGATAGTATTACCCAGTAGAGAGAGAGACCTCTTCAAACATGGCAGGTTCTCCTTAGTGCCCAAATTGATGAGCAGGCGCTCAAGACTAAACTGACCTAAACCAAACGTAAAAGTGGCAGGAGGGAACGGCCGTCCGAAATCCGTCGACAGTTCTGGCGGCAGCTGTGGGAAAGCAGTCGCGTTTGTAGAACCTGCTACGGTCTGAACATTCACCACCAGCCAGGTTAGTTGGGGGGCGCATGAAGGATCTAAGATTCGATGCGTGTGGGGAAATGCAGGCACCTAAGTATTATCCTTCATCGACTTGCACAGGCAGGCGAGTCCGTGCAAAGATAAAACACAGGAATAGGTTCATTTGGACTCTATCACATAGATAGGATGCCATGAGATGGGCGACCTCACCGTTGCGCAGTTGGCTGGGCGTAGGCACAGGATTGCCACTACTATGATGGTGGATGATATGATGAAACACGAGATGTGGAAGAAGTATTTGGTGATGCCACGCGAACGCTGCGAGATGCTCGGGGCTCTTATCACACTTGCTCCTCTATCATTGAACTGGCAAGTACATACAGCCTGCTTGCGGGAGCGTTAAAGCTGGCAGTTCGGTTCTGCCATCACCCATGATGTATACATAATCGTCATCCGAAAGTCGTATGACAATCTAATAGTAATTTGTGGAGCGCCGGGTTCTTTTTTGTCTGTTTTTTCCTTCAACGCCCCAGCTGGACTCGCTCACTGTACACTGCAATGTCGACGCCAGCACTCGCAGTTATTGAGAGTACAGTTGCGTCGGTGCACGCCGACCCCGTCGACGAGCGAAGTTCCGTCCGCTTCGACTCTCAGTGTGTCGTCATTCCGCAAACCAGTCCTCGCCCACGACGGCCCCGCCTCGTCACCAAAACGTACTCGGTGCCCTTGTGGAAGAGACGTGGCTCGATATCCAGTTCTTCAGACTCGTTTCAGCCTTCTCCAGAACTCGACAACCACCATGTCGTCCTCAAACTTTCACTTCCTCGGTTCGTAAAAATATCCATCCCTGGCAGAAGCAAGGGTTGCACCCCACGGTCTAACTAAACAATTATAGACTTGAGACGAGAGTGCAGTCGCCTACGAGATGCATTGATCCAACGCCGCTTACTCCGTGCTTGGTGCATCGTTCCCTCTCAATTGATGTCACTGGGTCACCATCCACAAGTCGACGCACACGAAGTAAATCACCGACCTCACACATTCGCACAGACCTAATTACAGTACCACTTCGGCCGTGCTGCGCGGCGTGTCAGGCCGTTACGGATGAGGCACGTTCGCAGGGAGACACCTGGATGGAACGTTTTTCGCCCGCTGCGTATCATCGCCGGTGTCGCAGTACAGATAGTGAACCCCGCACGATCACTGTGGCTGGCAGTGCTGCTTCTGCATTCTATGGTTCCCTCGCCCGTGACATCTCGATTAGTGTGGATGAGGTCGACAAGCGCCGCAGATCAAGTGACAGTGCAAATGTCACTAGCTCAAGCTTGCCAGACGATATTATTGCATCCGAGGAGAAGCAGCCTCCTGACTCGCCTTCGAGGGATCGTGGACGTCCTTGTTTGTCCCCGATTCGGGTACCGCAATTAGCTACCCATGGGATAGAGGAGGTTCTTGATGACGATGAAGAGGATCAACTGTTCCCTCTCCCTTCTCCAAGGCGTTCGCCATGCTCTTCCGCGACTCCAAGCCCCTCGGCTTCCTTGTCCTCATTACAGGTCGGACAAGTTGGCCAAGGGCAGAATTTGACGAGCAGTTCTTCTCTATCAAACTGCTCGGCAGAATCTTCCACTCATGGTCAACACCTTTGTCCTCCTGCAGCCTCATCATCCTTACTAAGCCTTCCAAAGGCATCGGTGTCCAGTCTTTCCTTGACAGGTGATCCTCCACGTGCACCGTCACCAAGCATCCTTGCCTCTCTACCACCATTATCCAACCGTCAGAGGAGCCAGGAAATGGTCCCTCAGATACCTCGGTCCACGTCTCCAGAAAGCATCTGTCTCGAGAAGGTGTCCCAACCTAACACATCAACCTCGCATTTACCCTCCACACCAAAGAAGGACACAACCACTTCTATTGCATCACCCTCCACCTCGCCGAACTCGAGGAGGCTTCTCAGGTCCTTTTCTGGGAGTTCTCCGCGGCAAATCATTGCAGATGTCATCCGGGGTGTTGGAGCGTTTGGAGCAGGCGGAAGTGGGCTCAATATGCAGGTGTGAGCGATTTGGATTCTTCGGATTTCGTCTGCACCTTTGTGGCCTAACTCAACGTCTAATGTCACGTTCCTCTCTGCACGTCTTTTGATACCTTTTGTCTTGCCTGCTGTCTCCGTTGACTTTACAATACTGAATGTACCAAGCGTAATTACTGATGGCTTAATCTTGCTACTATGGTGCCATCGTTTATTTTGTAGTTCTTTCCTTATACCCGTTGATCACGACACACTTACTCGTACCAGGATATATGAATTCATAGCTGGCGACGGATAGTAACCAAATGTGTAATGGTGTGATATAAATATCCCAGCCTGTTGTTGATCGGTCGATCGACATTATCATCCTTGCTCAGTTGTTTCTCTGGACACCAAAATGACTGGCCCCGCACAGCATTGCAATGACACGAGGATGCTGTTCGACGCTTATAATTCCTCAGCAAGCCAGTACTTCAATTATCGAGGACACGTAGAGACATACCGGCATGGGTCAATCGGACAACCAGCATGTCCGGCACGGCGTCCACTATGGTTCCCGACCGCTGGCCAATTCGGATGCGGAGGAGAGTCGAGAACAGTTCCATTAGTACTGTCAAGGACGTATTATATACATATATCGTTGGCCAGGTACCTGACACTTCGTGCCTTTTAGTGCGAGCGGGCTGGACAAAGTTGCGCTGAATCCAGCGCTTTCTCTTTCTTTCATCTACCACTTCGTTGAGATGGCTGGCAATAACAGATCGGCGTATCTGTATGGACTGGAATCGCAAACACAATGGTGAGTTCTTACTTTTTTCTTTTCCTTTTGTTTTGTCCATTTTTTAAATTTCTATCTCTGTCTTATGAACCAGGGCTACACCGACGGACGCCTATCATATAGGATCGCAAGCTGGACACGCACCCTTGATACCAGGTCCTGGGCCGACAGCCCTACCTCCGAGGTATTCCCCAGCGCCACCACCTGCACATGATTCGCGGCAGAATACCCTAGTATATACCATCGAGCGCCGCGCGACTTCTCGGGAGAGAAGCCACTTGCTTGTTCCGTCGGGATTTTCAGCTGCTCAAACTCGTAGCACCCTTTCACCCTCTACTGGAACGTTCGCACAACACCTTTACGCAAGTGCGATACCGAAGCCAAAGCCCCCATCACCGAACACTACCTGTTTTGATGGGTCAGCAGCGCCTATCAGATCTGCTAATCATCATGCAGTGAATCAGGGTGATCCCAATCTCGGTCAATCGTCCTCCGAGCTGCAACTCGAGGCTTTGAGTCGAGATTTCGGTTCAAAAGCATTTCTCATATCCCGTTCTGCAGGTGATGAAGAATGGAATGGATGTTCGAGAAATTCTGACGAGAAAAGGGCGGTGCCGTCATATACGGCAACGTTCGCTCAATCGCCCACCTCCGCTAGTCCTCATGACCATGCGGTACCAAACTCTGCGAACGAAGCAGGGCCCCAGTACCTGGCGCCAGCCTCGTCCTCGACAACTACTGCCATTGGGCCCAGCGAAGCACCACTGGGTTCAAACACACCAGCCGACCACTCGAATGTAATTCGGTCTTCCCCTGTCCCGGATGTAGCATCCGGCCTCGACCCGCTGGCACTACCCCCAGACCCGGAGGACATTGCAGAGGATGTTCCTCCGTACACTTTAGTAGACGAAACCCCTCCTCCTCCGGACTTGAATGGTACCTTTTCGGATACAAGTACAAGAGCTGGGGAATCGCATGTGCCACTCAATCCTCCCCCGGTCGAGGACCCACTCCCTGCAGCCCCATCGTACACTGCGAATCCTCCAAGTCACAGCCAACGTACTCGATCGCCTCCTTCGTCCGCCACCAGTCGGCAAGTCTACGAAGCGCCTTCTGGCGGTCGTAACGAGGGACCGTGCCGGCTATCCACCATGTCATCGCGCTCCTCGTCTACTTTGAACTCTGAATTCGCAGCGGATTTATATGGTCAATCTTATGCACGTCACTCCTCGCGTGAACGTGCTCGGTCCACTAGCAGCCACGCTAATTCCGTCCTCGCTCTACCTCCCCCTCCTCCCATGCCATCGACAAATGCTACCAATGAGATGATGGCTATGCATGCTGGACATGGTGGGATCTCTTCCATATCAACTCAGGTGACACCACTGCAATTCCCGTCAAATAATACATCAACCAGCCATTTGTCCATGCAGTCGCCCGTTGACGGTTTCCCGCGAAATCATCACCGTTTATCAGACACGTCAGCCATGCAAGCGTACGCGATAAACACTACTGGAATGCTTCGTAGGCCCACTGGAGATTCCACTCCCCAGTCATTACTCCCACATTCCTCTTTCACCTCACCCTCTTCTTCACCTGTATCATCTCATCCTGTTCACCAACACCCTTTGTATCCTGCACCGCAGCAGCCTCCGCGCAAACTGCGACGACCCCCGCCAGTGCCCAACCGCCTGCGACGGCCGTCCACTGCCCCTTACTCGCCTGCTGGTTCTGATCGCGGATTTCAAATGCAGCAGGGGCCTAGGTTTCCACCGCCGGGCCCCTGGTAACCCCTGGTAAAGGGCATCCTTCATGAGACTACAACTGCAGGCAGTCTTCAAGATCTCGGACAAAATGAAATTTGTTATGTACGAAGCATGTTGTATGGTTACTCATAACCATGATTGTTTGTTTGTACATACTCTTAATTATTGACGTTCTAATGTATCGACCAAGCTCACACCTTATTCTGCTAGAGATTCACCACGAAACTAGTTTTACGGTTGTGACAAAAACCATTCCATTCTCAAGTTGTCAAGAGTACTAAGACACAGTGCTCGGTGGAGAACAGAACGGTTCGCTACAGTACGAACTTGTGTCACGAGTTTGATACAGAGACAAAAAATACAGCATAGGGCAATAGTCATAGCATGGGGATGTGAGAGCGACGTTATAGTGAACAGTGTGGGGACAAGAACTGTTGCGAGGATCACGAAAGAGCATACATCGAACCGTCGCAGGAGTGTGTTCCTGAGTCACGCACGGATGGGTCTCGCTGACGCCGGCGTTGGGCGGCCGCGAGGCCGGGGCCGACTCAACCGAAGGGTCTCCGATGGCCTGCGAAACCAGTTAATCGACAAAAGGAATTAAACTCGCTGTAGTATACGCACGTCATGATAATACCTTGTGAGACATTGGCCAAACCAGCGCCAAGGCTGACATTGCCCAAGCTCGTATTGTTCTCTTTGTTTTCTGCTCCGATTCGCCCCGTACTCCTCTTGCTCCATCCCAGAGCCGCACGCCGAGCGTTGGAAGCGACGCGAGGACGGGGAGGTAGGCCAAAGACGCGGTCGGGCTTGTCCATCGATGCCACAGCTTTCTCGTCCTGAAGTTTCTCGAGAAGTTCGGGCAAGAGGTTAACATTGGGATCGATAGGAACCTCTTGGAGCGCGTTACATCTTGGTTGGCCTGGAGCGACATTGACGGTGGCTGCGTTAGCGGCGGAATGTACCACGGGAGCCCTAATGTTGTTCTGAAACGGGAGAGGGCGAATGGGTCGCCATTATTGTACGAGGGTATGGAGAAGGACGACTGTCAGCTCTTGATCTCATACGGCGTGGTCCCAATTCTGATGGGAGGTGGTGGTAGTTCTGAATCGAGTGTTCAAGCAAAGCTTGCATTCCAGACCGGTGACGGGGTGGATCGAACGCTGAAAGAGAAAACAAATTAGTCTCGCACTACCCCTCTCGCTGATCACGTACACTGCACTGCAAAAATGGAGAATGGGGTGTCTACCCAAAGGCGCTTACTCTCGGTAACGGCGTCCTGCGCCTCATCCCTCAGAGCATAGTATTTCCGGAGCGCTGTGATGCCACTTTCGTCGTCCCATGGGGAAATTGAATCGACTGATGATGTCTCGGGGTCAACGACAAATACACGGGATGGACCCATGGTCTTCGTAGCTGATTCGGGTAGCTGGACTGTCTTCGTTGCAGAACCGGGGGTAGATCGATCAGGAGAACTGAAGGGAGACAAGGAAGTAGTCATCTCTTCCTCGATCGTTTCGTACACCGAGGTTCTCGACGCTCGAGCTTGAGAAATGCGTCGACGATGTCCATGGCCACGTGCGCGTGGCCGCACCCGATCAAAGGCAGTATTGGCCAGGGGATGGGTAGCATTTGCAAGCATAAAGTTGAGTTGAGCTAAGTCAATGCTCGACTGGGAACCCTCAGAAAACGACGAGTACCCATCGCAAATGGAGAGTGGGGGAGTCTCCGCGCTGGAACTGGAAGTGCATGTACTGGAACGGGAACGCGTCGTGACTGGTTGCCGGGTAAAAACTGGCTCCATCCGGACTGGAACAGGTCAGGCTTACACACCGAAATTATAAATGGAAATAAAACGTACAAGACCCGGAAGTATCCTCACCCTCAGCTACGAGAACAGTATTTTCCAAGCTTTGACGTTCCAGGAGGCCGTGCTTGGCGCGAATCATGCGCTCATCTCCAAACTTGAATGAATTAATAGTGGAAGCGATGGACGGCTTGCTTTCAATGACTCGAGATTTGTCAGGTGTTTCGTAGTCTCCTTTCGCGCGCTTGAAAACTGGTTCAGGCATCAGATCGTTCGGCAACTGCTTGCGCCTCTCCATGCGAACACAAGGTGAAGCTTCGATCATTGAACCCACAGAGCAGCGTCGGACATGGCCGCCTCCAAGCATCTGTGCAAAAGTCAGGAAGATTACTGTAACAGAATATGATACACTAACGCTGATCATCGTGTCATCGTCTTGCGCTGGGCTATGCATACTCGAAACACTCAAACTCGATATCGGCCGGTAACGGGGAAGGTCGACGTGACGGGCATCCATGGGATCCTTTCCAAAGAACATGGAATCTGACGACGAAACAGATGTTCTGTAGCCGGTCTTCTCAAAGAGCGAGTCCTCTGCAGTGGTCTTTTGCAACTCATTGCGGCTGTCCATGATGGAGTCATATGAAGTACGGTTTTCGAAATGTCCAGAGGCGATTCGTTCACTGCGCACACTACCCGCAAGGCTCTCTGGCGGTGAAGCTGAGATGGACGTTAGTGGCATGCCGTGGTCGAATGCAGACTCGAGCATTTTATCACCCAATCCTGGGCGGCCAAGACGAGCACCGGAGTAGTTGCTAAGCACTGAATCCATAGAGAAGTCTGGCCGGTGTTTGGCCCACGCTGCCCGGCCTCCACTGGCACCACACAACGCATAAGACTGCGCTACACTGCTAATGCTAGTGCTGGAATCACCGCGACGATGGTGAGCAAAGCTGCGGTTGTAAAGGCTGATAGGAGGGCCAAGAGACGTAACAGAAGCAGAAGATTCGTGGCGGCGGTGGCTACGGTTGTATGGGTGGAGCTGCGAATGCGCGGGAGCATGGAAGTAGAAACTGGACGCATCACTATCAACTCGCCTTCGTTGAGGCTCTTTGTGGATGAAGGAGAACGTATCATCGACTGTCGTTGACATAGAGAACGAGAACTCGTCCGAATATCGTCGTTTATCTGGATTAGCAATCGGCGCAAGTAACCCATAGTCGAACGGATCAGCCGAGCCTGCATGCAGAACGCGACCGTACGAAGAAACCGACGCGATGCTAAATATGGATTCGTGTTTCCCGTGTCTCGAAGTCATATCAGCGCCTGAATAGAAACCCGGACGGTTATCATGGAACTCGAAGCCTCTTCTAACCTCTGCGAACGAGTCGAGACCTCCGAAGCTCAGGGCGGATGAATTGCGTTGATGGCCATTTCCAATAGAGTTCCGTACGACGCGTCGAGTCCCGCGCTTAGAGCTAGAATCCGACTGCAGGCGAGACCGAGGCGGTTGCGATGGGATTTCTACGGCCTTAGCAAAGATGGATTTCAAGAGCGAGCTCTCGTCAGCAGCTAGGCTTCCTGTCGACAGCGAGTGGGCCACAGCCGGGGGAGGAATGATATCCGACAGAGTAAGTGGTCCATCCTCTTGGGAATCGTCTTCCACAACTACTGGAGACGGTTGTCCACCAAATTTGAAATCTCTGTTTAATTCGCCGTCTGAAGGACGAGACCCCATTGAACTGGGTTTGCGCAACATCTGGGGCGCGATGATATCCAACAAGTCGTCGTCCGACGCAGTGGTAGCGTAGCTATCAGTGCCAGGTAGGAGAGATGGCTCAGCGTTGACATCAACAGGGAAATCAGTGGAGAGAAGTTCGCGAGACTCATAGTCATCCGGGAGGCTGAATGTACTCTGTCCGGCCCTCGACAATTCGTCCTGCAAAGAGTTCTTGGGCACAGGCGGGACATCACCCTCGAAGAAATTTCCAAAGTCATATCGAAGGTCAATTTTCGCGGGGGTGCGGAATGCACATTCTAATTGTTCCACGAAGCTGCGCCGATGTGATGCGCCAGACTCGTTGAGTTTGTTGATCTCTCCAGTGAAATCGAACGATTTTTTCGTGTCCTCTTCAGACGAAGACATGGCTCCGGCCTCCTCAATATCCGCTTGGCGGTCGTCTTCATCGATTAGTGTGGCACGGAAGACGGGGACCTCAAGCACCAGGCCTTGTGACGGAGGCTCGGCATCTGGAACAGGAAGCGGTAACTCCGGAGGCAGCCCGGGCGACCGTAACGGAGGGTGGGAAGCGTTAGGATTGAAGGACATCGTATCGTCGAGCTCCTGATCAGAGTTGGAAAGGATAACTTGAAGTTCGTCAGGAATATCGGAATCAGGATCACTCGCATCAAACTCCTGCTCTGCCATGATACCGACGGAGCCGCCCATTGTTCCAGTGAGACCGAGGTTGCGTCTAGCCTCGGGAGGAATTGGCAGACTGCCAGTTTGATCTTGGTCGGGGACGAGAGATGACTGCTTTCTGGCATGACCCTGTGCTTTCTTGAATACAGGAGACGCCAGTGAACTACCATGCGAGTCAGACTTCGAATGCGCTGAACCAAACGTAAAGGCCGAGGGAGAACGATCTGTGTCATTGACACCGAGGACAAACGGTGGGACAGCAGGAGATGACCGAACTGTTGCAGCAGCCCTAGGGACTTTAGACACTGCTGGTCGAAGTGCCTTGAAAATCGGCGGTGGGTCAGCTGCAGGGGCAGGAGACAAAGTACGTTTGTGTGTCATTCGAACAGTAGGTACGTCCTCCCTAGGTTGGGCCCTAATAGTCGCCGGAGAGGGCTTCGAGGGTGAAATGCTAGCATTTAGGGTTGCCCAGGGCGCAATGTTCTGTCCAATCTGCACCTGCCCAACTGTAGGGGTCTGACCATAAGGCCGGAGGGAAGTGATAGATGCGACGTTCGCGCGCCGAGCCCTGACTGGACTATCCATCGTACAACGATTCTTCAAAGGTGTTGGACTGCCATGCTGGTCGAGCAATGATGGTGAACGATTACTTCTTGGGGACAGATCCCGACTGCCCGGAGTGGCTTCTAGATCCAGTCTATTAATGAGTTGAGCTAGATCATTCGTTGCAGCATCCAAGAGTGACATAACAGCATTATCTGTTCACGACGTTTAACCACGATCTGCACGAGGCGTCAAAACTAACACATACCGTCACCATCATCGTAGATAGCCTTAGGGCGTGAGCGACTCAGGAGTTGTTCGGACATTGGACGCAGGCGGGTTCGTTTCACAGGGGTCTCAGTGGAAAGTGTTGCCTCGTCCACGGAACATTCTTCGACCGTGGCTTCCTCCACTGTAACAATAGGTGGAAAAGGGCCGGGAGCAGCACCTTCCTCCTCGTGTTCAGAGAGCGTTCCAGGGAAGATTGCCGCCAGCGGTTTCCTCTTCCTACTATCGGACACTTTCCTATTCGAATCCTTCTCATTCTTGGACCGCTTGCTTTTCTTGTCTTTCTCCTTCGCGGTCTTCTTGTTCTCTCGCTCCTTCCTACGGTTCTCTTTGACGGTCTCCAACCCCGCTTCATCCCAACGAACAGAAACAGAGGAATTGGATGATGCACCTGAAGCGGTTGACCTAGGGCGAAGGGAGGACGCCGTAGACATTGTCGAGCCAGATCGTCCACGCGCCAAAATGCCACCTCCCAGTATATGAGCAGAATCGACAGAGAGCCGACCCCCGATACCATTTGAAACCACTATTGACGAAGCCGTGGAACCACTTCGCGATGAGGGGAGACGCATAGTCGACGGTAAACCCAATCCCAAGACACTCGCTTTCTTCTTCCCCAATGACCTGCTGTCGGTCCTGGACGCCGCAGGGCTTGCGCTCAGCGCACCCGCTTCGAAGCTGCTGCCTGAGTAGCGCACAGTTTCTTTCACCTTGGCCTTCTCCTTCTTTTTCTTTTTTTTCTTCGCTTCGGGTTGCTCCTTGTCCTTCTTATCGGCATCTTCTGTGTTGGGAGGACCCCTAAGCTGAGCCCAGCTGCCAATGCGAGCAAGTGAACGGACAGAGCGCATAGCCCGCATGGCAACTGAGTCCTTGCCACTCCCCAACGCGCCAGCTCCAGGCGGCGCTAGAGTCGCAGTTGGTGGGGTGGGGACCCGGAGGTACTCTACGGGGCCCCGAGGGTACTCTGCGCAGACGGGACTGCTAAGCAATATCCCTGAGTCGAGTGAGTTGAAGCGTGTGCATTTATCTGCTGGATCTACAGCTGGATCGGGGGCTAAAGGCGCGTTAGTACTTTATAGCGAAAGCACAAATCAAACGTGTACATTTGGCGCGCTCCTCCTTCTCTTTGGAGTCTTTCCTTCCTCGACCAATACTCCACCACTTCTGGCTCTCATCTACCTTCACTTTCAATCCCTCCTTCTCCTTTTTCCCACTCTTTTCCTTGTTCTCTTTAGGTTTCGTGACAGAAGGAATATTCGTAACTTCGCCCAGCGTTCCCCATGTCATCCCATCCAAAGCAGCGCGTGACTTCTTCTTCCTCACCAGTAGTATATCCCCAATGTCAGGGTCTTCTGCAGGGTCGACGTAAATTTCAAACCCAACCCCATTCTGCACGGAGGCCCCTACGCGTCTTGTGACGTCAGAAAAGTCTTGTTCGCGCTCCCCTTTGGATGACGAGGATCCAAGAAGACAAAGTTTGGACTTCTTAGGAACAAGGCGTTTGCGCGGAGGATCGCCAGTTGACTTTGGCGCAAGGGGGGCAGGCATAGGTTCTGCTGCCCATGGTGCAACAACAGGCTGATGAAGCGACGTGTCCCGTGTTGAGGGGGTCGGTGCAGTAAGACGAATAGAGGGAACCTGGGGTTTGGTTGCTGGTGTTGTGAATGGGGACGATGAGCGAACGCGAACGGTGTCCGTAGTAGTTCGTGACAATATTGACAGCGGCATGAACTGAAATAATAAAAAGTCGTTATGTGCAACAAAAAGGTTGAGACCGTGAAGTCGTCAAAGTCGTTATGAAAACAAATTGTTCAAAATTCAGAAACGAATAGAAAGCGGAAGAATGTGCCCCTAGAGGCAGATTGGTTTGTGTCGTTGTTCTAGGTCGTTACGATTCAGCGCGTGCCCAAATCTTGACGGTCAGTAAGCGTCGTTAGATCGTATGTGCGTTGTTGAGTTCTTTGATGTATGCCGATTTCGAAAACGGATCGTTAGCCAAGTAAGCTCGTTAGTGTCTTATAGTCAGTAAATGGAATCTCTGCGTCCGGTCATGTCAGCGGTCAGCGTCACATATAGGGCCCAGCGTACTTACCTTGAGCGACGAAGCAGAACACGCACGGCCTAAACGAGAAGGCGAGCACTTGTCCTCGTTGGTATCGTTGTCCCGCGACGACGCTAGGAAAGAAGAGACCCGACCCGATGCCTTCTTCCAAGTCGACTTGTTTGCCATGTGGGGGACCTTCTTGGCCAAACAACGCGTCAACAAATCGCGACCAGAAAATCACGGCACGTGACTCCCACTCTGAATATTTCCGCGGAGGGTACCTTCACTTGCAAAACACGACCACTTCGATCCAAGTATGTAGTTGACATAAGAAGGTTATATTTATTTTTAATTGAAGTATGTCTGCCAGTCCATAGCCAAGTCCACTGGATCAATCCACCTGTCATAATCACATACATAATAGCAAACCACAAACTGGCTTACATAGAGAGTCGTGGAGGATAGAACGGGATATGTCATGCGCACGGTATATTAACACCACCCGTCATGCTCGCTGACGGTAGGTACCAGCCATTCTACTGGGATTCCGGAATGACGTGTCTAAGGAACTGCATAACGTCTTCCAACTCTTGCTCAGAAGATGAATGCTGAAGTCCTGGGTATTCCTTGAACTTTAATCCGGGTTCTCCGACCTTTTCCTGAAAGACGACCCCGAGCTCTTCGGAAGATGATCAACAGACATCCTTGCAAGTCTGCACGGCACAATAGAGTCATCATCAGCCATGCCCCATGAAGATCGGCAGCGTAGATGCTGCGAAGCAAGCCTCTGAAGTGACGCAGATGAGCATGATAACACTTTATCGTCGCAGTATTTACCGTTTGATCTCGTCCCGGATAGGTAGCCATCCACCGAGGACCACCAAGCCACCCATTTTAAGCGAGGGTCAGGCCCGTCAAGAGTGACATGGCACCAACCCTGACTGAATCCTCCCAACACAATCCGATTTGCGTCCATCCCTGAGTTAATCTCGTCTTGTATGATGGCCTCCAGTGCCTGGGCGGATTCGAGCATCCCATCCTACGATCTTCTGGTCCTGATTCCGTGAGAGCA